>VYXH01007529.1:39487-59756 GCA_013397275.1 Burhinus bistriatus
GGAGCGGCGGGCGGGGAGGGAGAGCAGCCTTCCTTCCCGCTCAGCCCCTTCGCATCTCCCGCCAGCGCTGACTGACACCGCCCGCCCCGCCTCCCCGCGGGGCGCCTGCGCCGGCCCCTCCATGGGGACAGGTNGGAGAATCGAGCGCGGCGGCGCGCGCTTTTGGCGCGCGCTGGCTGTGGGGCGGGCCCGGGCCCGCGCCCGCGCCCGCAACACGGCGAACCTGCGGCCCGTGTTAAACGACAAAAAATAGCTGAAGCAAAAGGATAATTACAGGTTGCCGAGATTTAAAGATGAGGGGTTGCCGTCATCAGCACGGCTCTTCAACCCACAAAGAGCACGTGGTATTTCAATGGCCAGTTCAAACCCTATAGCAGACCGTGATGATGTAAATTTATGTTTTATGAAATGACATGGCATTAAGTAACATCATATCAATATTGAATAGGTTTGGGTAATGCCGTGAGGCTGCTATGCTTTAGTAAGTGGCGTTTTCAAGTGTTTTTAATTGCAAATGGGCAGTGTGAGCTCCTATTGATCTGTGAGGTCTGGTATGTACCGCCAGTTTAACCAGTAATTTAGAAACAACCTAGAGGCTCCCACAGCAGAACACGAGCACAGCTTTACCTAAAAATACCTCATGGACTGAAGGGTGGCAGGATACTTCACTGAGAGATGCGTGCAAACTGGGCAGCGTTTGCTTCTTCTGGCCTTGGTGGTGCTGCTTCTTGGACAGGGGACATAGCTACCACAGCAATAATGGCACAGGTGGTAAAGTTACCTCTAGGTAAAGTGATTTCATCTCCAACAAGCAAGCAAGCGTTCATATTTTAAAAAGGCATTGGATTATTTTTGGAATGTAATACAACCTTCAGATTTCTGCAGGTTCGGTATTCAAAATGTGATACGGCAGCAATGAGAACGGGCTGTTTCTCCCATTGTAGAAACAGATTAGAGTTTTCTTCCTTTTTTTCAAGGGGCATTTTTCTTGCTTCTCAGATGAGCAAACATATCAACTGTTGTCAGATTAAGGTTAAAACAATCAGCAAAGACATACAATATTCTTTAATTAATAAAATGTATTGGTATTAGTAAGATATAAAGCACAGGAAATAACACTATTCTCAAAGGAGAATTTCCTTTTCTGTCCTAGAATTCAGTTTCTAAAGGTATGCAGTTACCCCTGAGAGTGTTTAATTATGTATTATATTTCTGCTTGTTCAGACGCAGTCTGCATATTCTGATTTAGCTCTACAGGATATAGTCTGTTTTCAGTATACTACAATAATCGCCTTTTATGATGCCTCAACTGAAACCTTAGAAATTACAAAAAAGTGCCTCCTGCTTCAGTTCACAGGAGCAACATGTGAGAGGAGAAAGCTGTCAGTCAGGATACCCATCCTTTTTTTTCTCTAATGAGCCCCAGCCAATTTCATTAAATCCATTTCTTCCCAGCACACTTAGGTAATACTCATTCATCCTGCACTTTCTGGTCATAAATTTGCTGCTGTAAAAAGGTAAGTTCTCAAGAATTACAGGCTTTGTAAGAGCTATTGTCACCTACGGCCATAGTAGCTCTTGCTTGCTGTAGAAGCTGGCACAATTTTGCATTAATTCTAACACGGCAGTTTCTTCTAACCACATCTCACCTGCGTGTCATGAACTCAATCATCTGCTGCACTGGCCTAGTTGGCCTCTCTATTACTGGCATTGGTTACTGCCTGCAGCATGCAATTAACTTCTTTTCACTATCCATATCTTCATTGCCCCTCTAAAAAAAAAATAAAAATTATCATTGTACAACAGTTATGATAACAAAAGTTCAAAAAACCAAAGCAGAACTATAGTTATGGTATCAGGATACAGAAAATCGGATTTTAAACTTAGTTTTAGGAAGCTTTCTTCTGGATCATACACGGTTTGCACATCAGTCTACGTTTTTACTGGATCAGCCTCACCTTTCTCTCAGAGGTAGCAGAAAGCCAGCAAACCTTGGCTCTGGTTACTTGACAGAAACGCAGTTATACATTCAGACTGAATCTAGCTCATACAAGGTAAATGCATGGAGTCAGTGTAAGTTACCGAGCTCTAAAAACAATACAAAAATTCTGCACGTTTCACCAGAAGAGCTTTCTACTGCACAGGTGGCCTTAATCCAAAATACCTCTGATGATATTTAGGGACTATTTGAAAAGCTGCAAGTGGATTTATTTTTTTTCTTTAACTTGCATGAAGTTTTACTTTCGTAAGGTTAGTAGGTTTGCATAAAGTTTTACTTTAGTAAGGTTGCAACAACCACTGCCGTTTTCAAGAATCTCTGCTGTGTGGCTCATTCGAAGACCAGACACCTGAAGAGCAGTAAGGCAAAATTCAGCTGTTGGCTGAGCAAGTGCAAAGCAGCTCTGGAGTAGGTATTTGACAGATTAAAGAGCATAAACATGTCTTTCAACAAACCTGGGTGAAGTGAACCTTATATTCATTACTATGACAGGCTGTATTTGAGTAACACTTGCAAGGTCAGCAATGAAATGCATTTGATGGATGGCAGAAGTAGCAAACAAAAGTTTGTGTGGTGTTTCGTTTTTTTGTTGTTTTTTTTTCTTTTGAGCAGCTTAACACAAAAGCAACTACCAAAGCCCAGCAATGTTTTTGGAGAGACTTTCTGAGCACATATTGACAGGGAGTGTTTTGTTTTGAAATTTTTTTTTTTAATGAAGATACTTCATGCGTAGCAAGGTTGAAGTATATGTTGAGCGGGAGAATTTGCATCTCTACTGTGGAAATGAAGCATGGTCTCACAAACTACAACTTTCTCGTGTAATTATTTACAGGAATGAAAGTGAAAGATGCCTGCTACTCTGACTTGTGTTTCAGGTTATCATTTACACAGAATTGGAGCTCTTGTTGTCCACAAGTTGAGTAGAAAGGACATAATCAGCAGGCACAGTGGCTGGCAGTACGCACCTCAATGTGCTAGGAAGAAGGAATCGTCCAAACAGCATAATTGCAGCTGAACCAACTATGTTGCTTTGGATCCACATTATTTAAATTAATTAAGACAGTCATCAGAGGAACAGCACCTGCAATATGCAATACATATTTTAGTCTTTGTGCCTCTTCTTCACCACATGCTCCCATTAATTCCAGGTCTCCAGACTCAAATCTTGAGTAGTTCCAGGAACACATTTGTTTCTTCCCATTTCCTGATTAATCTTTTTAGGAGAGTTGAACAGAATGGCATACAGGAACACCCCAGCTGAAGTCTGGTAAATAACCAGGCAGCCCTATCTTACCCCTTTTTCAGTTTGCAGATATACAAAGGGGCTTTCTTCAAGGCTGTGCCAAACCATACAGCACAGTATCTACAGCTGCTTTTACCCTTGCTCTTATGCCCAGAGTTAAGAAGGCAGAGGTCAGATAAGGGTCCCAGATCAGCACAGGAACAACTGCTGAATTCTCTTCTACCAGAGATCACCGCAGTAGTATACATGTGGTCTTGAAGGCCAAGAGGAAGCACCTGCTCAGGATTTCTCAGATATGTTGGAGATCCTCTTCGTGGTGAGCTCACAAAGCTCATTGCATTGTCTTATTGAAAGTGGGTGAAATTTACACTATTTTTTCCAAAAAGGCACTGGTTGCTTATGGCTTGGATGGGTATACTCTTCACTGGGTCAAAAACTGGCTGGACAGCCAGGCCCAAAGAGTGGTGGTGAATAGAGTTAAATCCAGTTGGTGACTGGTCACAAGTGGTGTTACCCAAGGCTCAGTATTGAGGCTGGTTCTGTTTAATATCTTTACCAACAATCTGGACAAGGGGATCGAGTGCACCCTTAGTAAGTTTGCAGATGACACCAAGTTAGGTGGGAGTGTCGACCTGCTTGAGGGCAGGATGGCCCTACAGAGGGATCTGGACAGGCTGGATTGATGCGCCGAGGCCAATGGTATGAAGTTCAACAAGGCCAAGTGCTGGGTCTTGCACTTCAGTCACAACAATCCCATGCGGCGCTACNGCGGTAGAATTGTCATCCCTGGAGCTATTTAAGAGACAGGTAGATGTGGTGCTGAGGGACATGGTTTAGTGGTGGTTTTGGCAGTGTTAGGTTGATGGTTGGACTCGATGACCTTAAAGGTCTCTTCCAACCTAGGTGATTCTATGAAATACTACTCAACCCCTTGGCTGAATTTTTTTTTTTTTGCAAAGCTCTGACAGACAACACATGCGATGAATACACGCAGACGCTCATGCTAACTTCCCAGCAAAACTAACAGCTTCAGAAGTGGAAAGATGACTGCTCCCTGCTAGCCTGCCTTGGGAACTGCACCAGGCCAGACCAACAGTCTTCAGACAGTAATTTGCAATGGCTTTTAGAAATTAAACAGTTTGAAATCTCAGCAGCTATCTTACTATTGATTTTTTTTTTTTTGCATTATTTTGCTCGACTTTTCAATAGTTTTACACTTCTTTTCCCATTTGTAATGCACTGAATTAAAATGTTTTGTTTCTACAAACTGCATCTGCATTCTCATTATATGAATGTATCTCAAAGACTCCTGCTAAGTGTGTATTTGGAAATGGTATTTTAGCTGTTTAATAATGCTTTTTAGATGGAATGTCTACATACCTGGTGCTGCTGGCTGAAATCAGTAGTATTTTGAGAAGAGGTAAGGGAGAACTGTGTTCATTTTCCATGAACTCATTGTTTTTTCCTCAAAGGTTGTACACAGGTCCTGTACTTTTCTCTTCAGAGATGTCTGTTGTAGGATGTCTCCAAAAATGCCTGCCTTTGGGCGGTAACAGTCAGGCTGGCTCCATGCTCAGTGAAACACATAGATCAGAAAATTGTACAATGTAAAGGATTATAGCTTGGAAGTTCCTTTCCCTTTGCCTGGCCTTACTGTAATTATACACACACGCATCTTCTGTGTGGCATCAGCATAAACATCTGTGCTCCTGCAGGAAAGTTTGCTATGCTACCACCTCTCCTTTCCCCCACACTGCTATGGGAAACAAAACTGCGTTCCTGAATCAAGGACATGCTTGAAGTACAGCATAGGTTCAAAACACGTACAAACAAACTCAGTTTCCTCCAGCCTCGCTCTGAGATGAGATGACTTGAACAGCATGTTTACCTGAACACATCCAAGCCAGCCAGATAGAGGACAGCTCCAGCCTGGAAGCCACGCAGTACTTCTGGCATAACATTAAATTCAGTTTATCAAGCAGAACTATCTGCTGTAAAACAGCTTAGGGACTACAGCTGCCTTGCATCTTTCCATCCTTGTCAGCAAAGAAAATGCTTCAGAAAAAGCACTTTCACACCACACTGGGAATTTTAAGGGGAGAAGGAGATATCCTCATTACTGTGACCTCTAAGGAGCAGTTAAGTACACATAACCAATGGCATTTCAGAACTGTTAGTGAAGAACTGTTTCTACAAGCACAGATAATGTATCATCTGCGAGGAGATTCTCCCAGTGGAAGCATGCCAATAGAAGATTCATGTCATTTCTTAGAAGAAAATTAAACCTGGCTGGTGAAGTTCAGGGTTTATTTTGGCTTTATTACAAACTGAGGACAGATTTATGCAAACTGGATTTATTTAAAATAGGAAAAATTAATGGAAGGATATCAAATACAAATTGGAAGTGGACTGCCAGACTTCAGCTTTACTTATCTCAATTGTAAACTCTTACGTCAAATAGCCTTGGATAGATAATCAAGTGAATGGATGGATTGCATTCCAGTTTCAACTGCTCTGTTTAGACTGATGAGGGTATTGTTACTAATTAGGAGACATTACAACGGTTCTACATCCAGTGGCAGCAGTGCATGAAATGACTTTAGCAGACCTCAAATCTCATCTGCTCAGTATCGTTAATTTCCTTGTGCTAGCATAACTTGTCCAAGCATACAGAACCTGGATTAGGGAATAGATCTGCCCAAAATGTAACTGCCGCAGGCAGACTGGTTATTCTACTTCACGTCTAGGTACCTTCAACTGAGAAATACAAGATCTTTTAAGGACTGCTGAGTTACAAATTGTATGGATTTGTGTCCATTAATCCGCTGCAGACCCCATCCATCACAGGCAAAAGCTTAAGGGCTCTGACAGCTAAGCTTAAGTATTTCATGACAACCTATTACTCTCACCTAACAGCTCCATCCTCTCCAGAAGGACACCTTTCTCCTGGCAGAATGGGTGCTGGGGCTTCAGCTGCTCCCTTCCACTAGGTTACAATGCACTAAATACAAGTTCATGACAAGATGTCAAAATAGAAACTGAGGGGTTGGACACAACCCAAGTTGTAAACTCCCTTCAAGAGTTTGATTTAATCTCTGAAGAGTCCTCCTTCCCCCTTTTAGCAAGGGCTAAAGAAAACCCAAAATAAACAAAACACCCTTAAACAAACCAAAAAAAGGACTACTGAACCCAGATGTTCCTTTTATAATGAAACTCTGAAAACATAACAGCAAAAACAGACTAACAGGGATTTTTAAAGTTAAAGACTTTACTTCTGCATTAAAGACAAAATGCCAAAAATGTAACATATTCCTTATTTACAATCATCATAAATCACATGAAAGCATGCGCACTGGAACAACAAGGTTCTAAACATTACTTCTTTAAAAAGTGCTGTACAGGTGTGTTTCTTATATACACACACTCCACGCTCTGTGATGTGTGACTAAGCCACCCTTGTGCTGGGACACTACTGCCTGAGCATGCCTGGAAAGAATGTTATGGAAGGGACTGGGAGCAGTTTCTGGAGAAGCAGCTTACTTCCACATCACTAGCACAATGGGCTTTTGGCCCTTGGGTACACTGTCAGCCCCACAGCAAGGCGGCTGTATGTCATCCCTAACACTGCCACAGTGCCCTCGCAAAAAGTGAAACTGAAATCCTGCAGAGACAGTTCCTAGCTCTAACAAACATTTGTATCCCAGTAGACGCTACATAAAATGCCACAAGGACTGTAAAAAATTCTTGTAACTGGCACATGAATCTGGTCTAATCCCCACTGTAGCCACAGTCCTCAGATCATCTGAGCACAGTGCTAAGAGAAAAACAAAGGAGAGCCTGTTTCAACACTATCACAACCCTTAGCCTGGACACCCCATGCCTAAGAGCAGCTCCAAATCTGTAAATACTGCTGCTCACGTCCAATTCCTGCAGGAACAGCAGGTACTGAACTCATCCTTTTACACTCTTAGAAGTAGACTGACTCTTCGGGTCAGGCTGCACCACTCATAAAAGCAAAATCCAGGTATTTAGGCTATGTTGCTGTTCAAGCAGTCACTCATCCCCTTAAAGAGAGTGATCCGATTTTGATAAACCATCTACCTTTCCCTTCTCTTCTCTCACTAGGCTTAGGCAAATACTAGCTTAATATATCTTATCTCAGAGTGGTAAATATGCCAAATGGACGATCACCCAATCCAAAAGCTAAGAACAGTTTGTCTTTAATAGCTGGAGAAAGGTTGAAATTATCTACATTCTTTTGAAGCAGTTCTTCGGGTTGGATGTACAATCCTGGTCCAGTAGAGGAAACAAGGTTTAACTCCTTGATTTAAGGGGTGGCATTCTTCAGTTTGACTTGGCATTGGACCAATTCACCAGCATAACAGTAGTGCACTCTAAGTAGCATGATCTCCAAATGGCAACAGTAGGATCCATCAATTGAAGTAGCCTTTACAATATGATGCACGTCATCTGTCAACGCAGGTAAAGCAGAAACAGTCTCACAAAAGCTTTAAGGAACATCCATCATCATTGTAGCACAGGCTTAATGAAATCCGGTTTTACACTTGAGGCAGAGTTTGCAGAAAACAATCTATCCTTAAAGATGTGGAGAAACCTAAACAGAAAGGTAGATAACAGCATTTTATAAATACGATATTATCTAGTCATTAACAGAAAAACATTTATGCTTTTAAGTTCTAGTCTTACAATAGAAGTAAATGGAACAGAGCACTGCATATGGTGAGTTTAAAGCACAGCACAAAAGACAAAGACATATTCTCCATACTAAAGAAAGTGTTACAGATAGTATGAACACTTTGAGAACGTAAGTTATTGGAAAAACAAAGAGTACTGCATACTCTATATTCCTAAAATATTTGTCAAAGAGAAAATTGAAGCAGTTGAGCCTATCTTTCCCAGCCCCTTGCATCATTTTCATTATTAATTCATAGAACACATTTTCCTCTCAATTCTAATTAACACATTGCTGCTGTATCTTAAGCGTCCTGCTGACTAAGGTTTTTCCCTTTAAAAAGCATCCAGATACATTCAAACTTATGGACATTTAACTGGGCTCCAAAACAGCCACATTTCTTTTTCCTGTTTAAGACAAATTTTCTTTTAGCAAAAAGGCAGGTGTGTGGAATTCTACCATGTAACCCACTATCTGGTTTTCAAGCAACATTCACCTTCCACAGATGAAGTTCCTGCCATGTGAGAGTTAGAGATCATCACACTTAACAAACATAGTTCAAGGCAGTGCCTCTCTCAAATACTGCGCTTCACATCCCAGGAAACCAATGTGTTGCTTCATAGAGAAGCTATTTAACTCACTTTCTACATTTTTCATGCCACAAAGATAGTTCTTCAATTAGAATGAGTGATTATGAACCCACTGAGTATACGCGCTCCTTATTAGAGCCTTATTTACAACAAAGACAACTGCAAAGCAGCTAAATACCAACTGTGTAGAAGACCAGAAGGGCTCTCTTAACTGTTATGTACAGAGGCATGCTTCTTTTACCTTCACGTTTCACCTTATGTTGATTGCACATATGCTGACTGTAAATCTTGTCCTCTTTCAGTGCAGATTTTATGTGACTGCACCAGTTTTCCAAGACTTGATCTGCTGATCTCAGACTATATCCCTATTCTTCAAATCATTTTCTGTCACAGGAGAAAGTCCTCCTTCTTCGATACTTCTATATACAAAGAGAGACTAGATATTTTCAAATATTGAATTAGCACTTTAGAAGAGTGAATCCATATTAAGTCTTATTCACGCTCAAAGAATTTAAATTAAAAATCAATAAAGTCACTAGAAAAAAATGCCATTACCCCAATTTTTTTTTAGAAGTTCTATCTGCCTTTTCTTCATTTTGCTAGAATTCAAAACCTAAGTAGCGTATAACTAATTGTGTGCCATAGTCTTAATATCATATTCTTAATGAGTTTTATTATGCAAAATATTCTAAGATCCTTGTTTAAACAGACCTTTATATCCTAATCCATAATGTTTCAGAGCCTGCATTAAGTATAGATCAAAGATAACCAAATTACAAAACAGACTACTGATTAAAAAAACGCTGCCTGACTCAAGATACTACCCATCCTATATGAACCACATCTACAATCAAAAAGAAAATTTTCATTGAAATCTACAGCTGCAAATGTAAAGTTGTGGCTTCATCACAAAAATATTAAGAGGCAGAAAAGCTGCTACTGACACAATTTAAAAAAAATTGGCACTTTTCATTTGCCTGATAAGATAAAATACGTTGTTTTCGGCTGAACAGGTAAATAATTAAGGTGCTGCACTAAATAAGCGAGGATGGGATAAAATACTAATACAATCAAGGAATAAAAAGAGAAACTGATCTGCTTGAACAGTTGGATTCTGTAGAACGATACTGCTTATGGGCTACTGAAACAGAATAGGTAAAATAAGGAGTCAGCACAAACTCACCTTGATATTTAAATTTTCTTCCTCATTATTCTATCTTCAGCACTTGCACTTCCCCATCCCCTTTCAGGGTATTCTGACTGATGTCCTTCCAATAAACTGCTACAAAGTTTAAGCCTACATATAAAAATAAAAACCAAACACCAAAGACTAAGTAGCTTCATTATGATAACTTTTTTATACTTAAATACAGCTACAACCTGCTACTTACTCTAAGACAGACTATGACTGAGAACATACGGACAGAATTTTACCACACCACACAAATATTGGCCAATCCATCCCTACGAATAGTAAAGAAATCCATATTTATAATAAAAGCTTGGATTGAAATACAGCAATAATGTAACTATGCTTCTAACTTAATATGCAAAAGCCGCCGCCGATTGATGAGCTGCATTTTATACCTCTCCAGCCTGCAGTCTGTATCTCTCCAAGTTTTGCTGTCAGGCAGAAAGAAGCTGGTATTTTTCTGTTTCTGATTGTTCCATCCTGAAGAACAACTGGCTGGAATTGGGTCACTGCATAAAAACAAGTAACTATCATTGTTGTCAGCTGCAAAACAACTTAATCTCTCAGAAGACAGAAAGGAAGCTTACAGCTCCTATGCTGAGGAAGTCAGAGGCTAGTAACAACCATGGGGACCAATTCTGTAAAATGCCACTGCTTTCCATAAGACAAAGCGGGTTTAAGAGGCTCGGCATCTTCCAGCATTACTTAATAGTAGACGCAGCAGAAAGTAATAGATGGAAAGTCAGACTGGAAAAAGCCAAGTAAACTCAAAGAACAACAACTGAACATGCCACACGTTGGAGGAAGTGTAAGTAGGAAAAAAAAAAAGAGTAGTATTAAACAGTGAAGGAAAAAAGATAAAAAAAGCCAAGAACACCTTCACAGCATAAGCAATAAACAGGAAGAACTTCATAATCTTTATGGTATTTACCTTGTTATTTCTATACCATGTTGTACTGTCATTACTTCGTCATTTTCACCAAAGGCTTCCCACTCTGTGCACTTTGAAAAAGCCTCTTGATGTCCTGATTCAGTAAGACTAGAAAGAAAGTGAAAAGGTCTGAAACCACGGATCTTTGTGTCACAGTTCCTCTTAATTCTTCTGAAGATAAGGGGGATAAGTAGAAAGAAAAAACCACACCTGTATAAACATTTTTACTAAGATTAGTATGAGAAGTCTACTAAAACCCAAACAAACTTAAATCACTGCTACAGTTTTCTTGTGGTTCTGACAAAACTCTATACAGAGTTAAACCATGCTCTCCTCTAGATAGCCTATTATTTCCCATTCATAGGAGGACTTCTTATGCAGCAGCTAGGAAAGGGGAAAAAAAGAAGTATGATTAAAACCAATTCCTAGTGGAGTAGTTTAATTCCTGAACAACTCAGAATAATGAAGGTGTTAGCCTGAAAAAATGTACCCTTCTTATCTATTTTTTAACATTAACCTCACTCTGTCCCTGTCCCAGGCTGGGTGACCAATTCCTTGCTGTTCCAACAAGAATTTTCTTCCATACCATCTTTCATAAGGCAGGGAAAAGCTTAATCAAAATACACAAAGCTTCTTTCACATCCCTTCATGAATACATATTCTCTAATACCTGTAGCGAATATAACATGGCAATAATTAAACAGGCAGTGAGTTTCAGTATTCACTGACTTAGAAGTGCACATTGGGCTCCATTCCTTTACTGTAACATTCATCAACTTGCACACACTCTGCATGCCAAAAAGCACAATGCAGTGCATGTAAGGGGTATGGGAAATAACCATGGCAGACACTTAACAATTTCAGAATTACAGCCCCTGAAGCAGAAACCAGGTTCCATAAGAAACCAAGAACACCACATTAGTGTTGCCTAAAAATAACCTGCAGTGTCTTCTGACACTGAAGTTTCTTCACCTTAGCAAATATTTACAGTGGTCCACTGTAATCATACAATACAATTATTCTGGGATGATTTTCTTTTCTCATTAAATTGTACACACATTTAGAGAAAATTAAAGCTATTTAACAAATGGAGGGATAAATACCAGTCATATTCCAAAAGTCAGTTCATAATATCGATAAATCTCCATATGGAGAATGATTTCATACCTTTCCAGTGTGTGGTACACATGCACATAATGGTTTTTGCTCTTTGAAACCACAGAGGAGTCAGAATTGTTTCTTTTTCTGCGTTTCCATACTGGAGAAGAATCGGGAGAACAGGGACTATAAAAATAAGACACAGATTTTACACACACATTTTTCATCTGTGTTTAAATGCTTATCAGAGTTCTGCAAAATAACGGCACACGCTACACAGGAAAACTTTTTGAGGTATGATTCTTTAGTCACAACAGAGGAAAACAGAGAAAATGGCTCGAATTTTGGTAACAACTCCACTGTATTTTGAAAAGTGAACCCAATCACAATCACACAAGAAACTTGGAAGCAGAACCATTTTTGGCTCCACATCATACCCTCAGATCAAGATATCTCAGTGAACAGGGAAGTGCATGAGGTGCTTCACTGTTAGTCTCCCTGGTCGTCTGCAGACAGGAATAATACTGTTAATTAAGGATTCTTCTGAAAAAGGTATCCTATTTTCAGCACTTGCCAACAGTGGTTAAAGAAACCTCAGTACTCCACTGTATAAACAGAGAAGCTGAAAAAACACTGCCTTTTTCTGCTGTTCATCATGCACTTTTGTAATTCTGGTAATTCTTCCATTCAATGCTCTGTACCAGCGATGGATTACATTTAACAGCAAAAGTGCCAAACTCCAAGTCTGAGTGTTAACTGCACTCCCTCATTAAACATTTCCTAAAAAACCTGACAGCATCAACATGTATTGAATTATTTCAGTAAGTTAACCACAAAAGTTTTATCTCATACCTTTCCGGTGTGCAGTCAGTCTGTCTGCATTCATCTTCACACTCATTTCTCTTCTGCTTTTCGTCAAATACAAGGGAGCCAGAATCATCCTGATCTTTGCAGAACCAGTCTTGGGAACTGCCTGAGGGTTCTGTAGTACTGAAAACAGGAGAAAAAAAAAAATTTTAAACACTACCCATCTAGCTTACCACTCCAAGCAGAAGACAGTTAAGCTGCAGTAATAATTAACAGTTCATCTCATATGACATCCAAATGGTACAAACAACTGCAACTTCTACTGTAGGCCAATTACAACACAGCTAAAACTATTTACCCAATGCAGTTACAGAACTAATATACTTCCCACTCTTTCTCCCAGTTTACTACTCCAGACCTTGTAAATTATTAGGCGGTGTCAGTTAGCACAGCTAGCCTTGTTACAGAAATTCAAAGTTCTGAAAACATATAAAAGATATAAAAAAAATTCCACCTTGAACAGTTGCCACTCTCCTGTAGAGAGCACAGAAATCTCTCGCTAATCTTCTTACACTTTTCAAATCCTCTAACATATTGTTGTTACAGAAGAAAGGTGATTCTACTGACATCAGAAAAAGGAATGATGGAAAGGTTATCAAGGTCAAGGAACCGTAATCACTGAATTTCTGCTTATGCCTATCGCTTTCTAGAGAAATAATTTTACCTTGTGCTCACCAGTGTAAACACAGAGAGGGAGTACTACTGTAGACAGACCACATGCCTTCCTCCCCAAAGTACCTTACTGGAAATTAATTTAAAGTAAATAATGGGAATATCTTGAAGACTAACAGAATTCAAAGGGAAAACAAGGCATTCCAGCAGACTGCCATTTCTGAGCCTGATCTTGTCTCTTGCTCCCAGTTCGGAATGCTCCAAAGGAAATAAGAGTCCTCCTGTGAAGCAAGACACATGCTGACTTAATTCACCCATACACACACTGGCTGCAGATCCCAGGTTTCTTCACTAGGAGGATCCCAGGCATGCAGGGCTATCTTCCACAGCCTGATCTGCTGGTCCCACGATCTACGGCTGTACTTCTTGAATTTGTTGGGAGTTCTAGGATGAACTCCTGGTACTCGCTGATTCCTGTAAATACACAGTAACATTTATTATTTCAGAACACGATTTTCGTTCTTAAAAAAAAAAAAATCCTCAGTCCATCAGATCACAGAGGCACCAGTGCCCTAATAAATAAAATTTTCAGATTTTTAAACATGTAACTGAAATATGTGTATTCTAAAACACTGTCAAAAACAGACCACACAAGCAATAACTAACAATGACATGCTGAGTCAGACCAGAGGTTCATCCAGTCCAGCACTCTCACAGCTGCCAAAAGCAGATCCCTACTGCCCATGGAGAAATACGAAACAGAAGCAGCATAATTCATACCCCTTCAACAGTAACCTAGCCTCCAGCTACTTCTACCTCAGTTTTTTGCTTTGTACCTAGTATCGTACTGAGTCTGGCTGGGATGGAGTTAACCTTTATAGCAGTCCCTGTAGTGCTGTGTTTTGGATTTATGGCTAAAACAGTGCTGATAACATACTAATTTTTGGCTGTTGCTGAACAGTGCTTGCACAGCTTCAAGGCCTTCTCTTTTACCCACCCTGCCCCCCCTCGCAGTTGAGGGTGAACAAGAAGATGAGAGGGGAAGCCACTGGGACAGCTGACTTGAATTACCCAAAGAGAAATTCCACACCATATAATGTCAGGCTCAGCAATAAAAAAGGGGCAGAGGAAGAAGGGGAGGTGTCTTCCGAAGTGGCCACTGCTCAGAGACTGTCAGGGCACCTGTCCGCTTGTGGAAGGTAGCGAGTGATTGCATTTGCATCGCTTGCCTGCCTGTCCGTCCCCCCCACCTTTCCTTCCTTCACCTACTAAACTGTCCTTATCTCAATCCATCAGATTGCTTGCTTTTGCTCTTCCTATTCTTTCCCCATCCCACCAGGGAGAGGAAGCGAGCAAGTAGCTGTGTGGGTACTTGGCTGCTGACAGGGGTCAACCCATAAGTATCTTCAGTGAACTTTTACTGCACCATTGTCCGTGCAATATTACAATGGGGATTGATATAATTCTAAAGAGCATTTGTTTTTTGGGAGCATAGACAAAAAAGTACCCCCACTCTCTAGGTAAAATGTAAATGATATGCCCTTTCACTGAACCTACGCTAGGCAGACACTATAACAATACTGTCTGGGACTATCCAATGGCTTGAAGTGCTATTTTTCCGATGGTATCCCAAATGCAGATCCTGTCCACCACAGATTACTGGTGAGCTCATTCAAACTGTATCTTCAGTACAAAATAATCCTGTTTATAGTCCTACCATACTGGAGTCATCTTTAAGTTTTAAATCACACAAAGTACCTTGGTCTCCAGTGGTTCCCCCTATCAGCTTCACAGACCAATGGACTTAGCCGTAACATTTTTTGTAAGATAAACAGACCCCTGCTAAGGAACATTATTATAAACCACCTCATTAAAATGCCACCCAGAACACTCTTTTTAATTTTATCCCATGTTTTTTTCTGAACATTGTTCTCACCCTTTCCTATTCTCCACCCATGATTTAACTGATCACAGCACAACTATGCAAGTCCCAGACATCACCATAAGACCGGCTGCAGTCCTGCCACTGATGACAAAGTGACAAGCAAAATTACAATTCAGAAAGCAATTCAAGACTCTTTGAAAAAAGAAGCGTTACTGAAGATGTGATCACGATATTGTGTGGTACCTGTGATCAATTACTGTATCTGTTGTTGATTCTTAGTCATCTAGCCTAATCTTTCAAGTTTTGCTCAACAACAAGCTTGTAGTGTCCACTGCACTTGGCTGGCAATTTTCACAACAGACTCTTGCAAGTAGAATAAAGAGAAAGCTGGCAACTCTAAGTAGCAAGCCATATTTAGAAAATCACCTCTAAAAATAACCCTCAAAACAAAAAACCCCAAGAACACAGATGCACATCCACACGTTAGTACAGACTAGCTTCTGAATCTTGACAGCTCTGCAGTAATCAGAGGGGGCTGGCTAAGAAATCTTGATTTCAAGTGCCACAATTCACAGACTCTGAAGCTCAAAGTGGAATGACCGAGAAAGCAAGAAATCCAGGGTTTCATTTGTTAGTTACTGATGAATCATTGAAGACTGGTTTCCCTTACCAATACTTAAATGCAAGGCTTTATTCAGTCCTCATTCAAAGATGTCATTTCCTGGTATCAATTAACTTCACCCTGGCCTAGCAACACAGTCACCAGAAGCGTGACAGGGAGCTGATTAATACAGAATTTATTTAAATTATATTTGCTACTAGCAACAGCAATACACAAAGGGAACATTTAGCTTTAAATTTTCACTACCTAAATTTTCTTGTATGCAGAAAATACCTGGCTTCTCTTTGATAAAAATCAATTGTTTTAAGTTTTCTTCACTTACTGTTCATAAAATTTTAAGAGAACTAAAGCTGTGTGCTGATCTACAGACACGTCAGGAACAAAAGAGTTTATTTGGAAACATGCGATATAGTACAACTTACTTCGGAACCTCTTTAATGTATCTGTCATAGGCAAGGGTGTTCTTTCCAAAATTGATCTGTTTTTGTCTTCTCCTAAGAACCACTTCATCTGTTTCCCTTTCAGCTGGATTAGCAGAAGCACTTGAAACAGAACTTAAAAATAAAAATTAGAATTAAGTTGAAAAGAACCTTAATAGCTTTAAAAAATATAAACACACACTCTAAAACTGCATGTATTCTTACTCTGATAGACAACGCAACTCTTACTTCACTGGTTTACAGAAGTGAAAGTTGTGCTAACCAAACGAATCACTACAACAAAAAGAGTAGGTTTTGCAAGCTAAAGCAATTGCTTAGGTTTGTAACAAGTAAACATACACCCAAGGGTAGCGGTAGCCTTACTAAAAGCTTATAGCTAGTCCTACAACAAGCAAATCAAATGGTACATGATTACTGCATATATGTCTAACAACCTCCTATATAAACACGAAAAAGCTTAACTTCAATAAAACAAAGATGAACAATGTAAAGGAGGCTAGTTTGAATGATCTAATAGCCATTTCTCTTTATAGGCATTGACAGTTGTTTTTCATTTTTCCTTTCATTATCCAGTATTCTCTCTTACGGAAAGTTGCAATGAATATGCAATTTAAGCTGAAAAAGAAGATAATATGAAGTGATCATACAAGTAGCTTTCGAGATAAGACTTCTCAGTGCCAGTCTCTCCTTAAGGCTTCCTTCAGGTTTGACAAAACAGCCTGTCTATGTTTCAAATCTTCACTAATGCATGTAAAGTAGCTGGAGATCATCAGATGGCTATTGCTAAAACCAATGTAACAATAGTTAAGAACTACTCATTACCTACTTTGTAATTTTTTTATTTGATGTCCTCATTGTTTTGCCTTCTTCAATTCCACCTTCCCAGTCGGGGCAACCAGAAAGAGGCCTAGAATATTCTGGTGTTGTAGAGCTGGAAAATAATGAGGACTCGATATGAACATTTGGTGCTCATAACGTATTTAATGAACAGAAACTTCAATAGTGGACAAAAATAGCTCTACAATTGTAACACCATGGGCATGCCCCTACTCTATTTCAGTTTGAAGTCAAACAAATTAAACATTTTGACTCGAGTCACCTTCAGCAGCAACGTAAGATTATCAGTTTTACTTTGCAAGGAAAGAAAATGGTCATGAAGTGAAATTCACGTCAGAACATAGACCTGATCACCTCTTAAAATACTCCCAGCTTAGCCAATGCCAATGCTTCTTCTAGTCCTTGAAGACCTTCTCAATACTGCCATTCCATCAAAGAGCACAATAAACTACTTGAGGTCAAAATCATCAGTCTATTCCCTGCTCTCTGTCATCAGCTAAGAACTTAGGTAAAAGGCATTGAAGAAACAGAAAAATGCCCATCACATCAGCAGAACTAACATTTTGTCAGACACCATCGCATCCCAACATGTTATTTCAGGAATGTAAACTCTGCTGTGTGAAGCCAAAAAGGGAGCCAGGAAACTATTAGTTAAGTAACAGTTGTATCACTGATGTTCTCTTGAGTGAAGGATCGCTCACCGGGTTCCTCATTAACTTAAAAAAAATATAATAAATGACAACCATAGAATGCTGTAATATTCTGAAGCACCAAAAACTTCTCCTTTCAGTCTGTCCACTTCTTTCAATGTTAATACCTCAACATTTAGCGTAAGTAATATAGAATTAGATTTAGCTTATGGTCTTACTTTCCCTTACTTTCCACATCCACAGATGAAACTACTACCCAAGCTGCCAATGTCATTTTAACACGACATAAAGATTCCACACTAAGAAGAAACATATCTACTCAGCAAAAACAAAACACAAAATGCTGCTAGCACATCCAGTTTGACTCACAATCATAACATACTGTTACTATTTTTTATGATAGCATCAAAGACATAGAAAACACTCCTGAATACAAGACCTTTCTTAAACTCTTCAAAAGATTCATTTATTAACTGAAGCAATATTAAACACGCCATCAGAATTTACAATTGCCTTCATATAACGTAATACTCAGAAATGTATACAATATATTATTTTCATGTGCCCTCAGTAAAATATTTCTTCTCTTCTAATTTATGTTCTACTCAGTTTTCTGCACATATCCAAGCACTCACCACTTTTCATACTTCCTGTCAGACATTAAGATACCAATCTCAACCACTTCCTCCACCTGAGGCCTTTAGTCTAGAACATCCCAAATTGTACTTGGTACTAGACTACCAAAAAAAAAAAATTTTCTAAAAACTTCAGTACAGCTGAATATACCAAGTGCACTGTCAAGTGAAGAGACAAACATGGTTTGCCCATACTTATATAGACGCATAAGCAAAGCATAAAAAGTAAAAGCAGACTGCTTCAATGGGAGTTTTATACTAATATTGAAGATTTGAGCAATAAAGGGCTTAAAGTACTGCATCAGTATATACCATTTCTCTCCTTCATATGGAATACTTGCTGATATTATGGCATGTATTTTAATAGCCAAACTGAATGGTCTACTCTTGCATAATGCAGGTATCATTTGCTAACTCTGTGCTACTGTATTGTTAGTACAAAATTAATTTAATCACATCCAAGGTTTTGTTGGATTCTGAAAGAAAAGAGTGCAAAGTGAAGAGTTAAAGAAACTTCACATTTATTCCATACCTCTCCAGCCATTGGTCTAAATGCCTACATTGATATTCGTCAAACACCAAAGAATCTGAATCATTCCAGCTTCTATATTCCTGTTCTTGATGCCAGAAGTGTGGATGTTGCAAAGAACTAGAAAATAAGAATTTTTATCAGAAATCAAGTCACTGGTAGTCACTGAACATTGCCTACACAAAATAAATATGGACAATCTGAGTATCATCATTTATAGTTACGAAATGCTGATTTGGCATAGGTATGTGATTTGCATCAACTTACTCATTCAAGGCAACACTAACTTAAGAAAGGTGTTAGACGATGCAACTGCTGAGAAAAGGTCTTTGACTAATGCAATTAAGACATCAGAATTTTAAAATAAACTGTTACTATTTAGATAATCAAAAGTATATTCTTTCTCTATTTGCAAACAAAAAGGGGGGGAAAAAAACCCACTGAAGACTGTCACCAGTATTTATGGAACTGCTGACATGTGCCAACATTCATAGATCCTCTGTCAGCAATGCATTATTTGACATTTATATACCATACTATCCAGCACTAAACTCACGGAAGAGGCAAATACAGAAACATCACTTCAACACAGGAAAACGGCATGTCTAAGGAGAAGTAGGTCAAACGTTTATGTGGAAACAGTTTTACACAGGAAATTCTTTACCAGAAGCTGCTGTGGAGCCGTCACAAGTAAGTAGGGGACAAGGAGCTACAATAAGGTGCTTGCAACGTGCTGGGAGGACAGCCAGAGATTGCTTAAGAATTAAGTTACCTACATTTTCTTTCTCAGTTCTGGTGGCTTTGACATCTTAGATGATAGATTATTAAACAAAACGCTGTCACAGCATCTGCTAACATCAGACCTGGCTTCTAGGTAAGGACCACACCTGCAGACCAGGCACAACCTGCCTGACAGAATGACCCTATATTGCAGACTCCACACAGTAAATACACTGTTGCTCTGTATGCGCAAGTAAGCAGCAAACATTCTGTTCTGTATGTGCGAGGTCTCTGTGCTTGTTAAGTCAACAAGTGAGAGGGAAGGAAGGTTTTTGTTATTTTAATCCTGGATTACCAGCCTATGTTTTCTTTCCCTTCCTCCTCCACACTGACTGGCTTTGGGAGTTCCCTCCTCCCAGAGGGCTCAAAGTTACTAACACACACCACAAATAGCTTAATCCGAATCACAGATCTAGGCAAAAGGACGCTTTCAACACATTCGTTTTTTTGCAAAGGCAGTGAATAGATAAAACCTTTCTCTAAGCACTCTCAACAACGATTCCATTTAAAGACTTGAAAGAAACAAAACAACAAAAAAAGAAGCAGCGCAGCACAGCACCTAACATGCCTTAGGTACAACGCTATTTGAAAATCTAGGGAAAAATGCTCACCGAAAATTGTGCCTTTTGGAAATACTGCACTATTTCGTTATCCCCAGTGCTCCGC
>VYXH01007529.1:61244-80812 GCA_013397275.1 Burhinus bistriatus
GGTCTGCTGGGCGCGGTGGGCTAAGTCAGCTCAGCAAAGGCGGCTGACGGGCGCCACAACGTGCGCTCCAGAGAAACGAGTCCCACGTTTCATACCGTTAATGGAATGCACTGCCGCCTGCTATTGCCTCCGCTTGTTAACGCGCCTAAGCAATGCCACAATAAAAAAAAAAAAGAACTGTTTTATACCGGGCTCGTCATTGCTATATGCCGGTGCTCCCCTGGAAAGACAAATTTCTAGTCATCGTCCCTGCTGATTTAATGACATCCAGTGTCACTCCTTCCCCCCTGCTAGTTATGGAAAGTACTTTTTTTTTTTTTCCCCTGGGATACATACATATGTTTTACACACCACCTTTCATTTTTGTAACCCTCTGCATTCAGGTTATACTAGGAAAATCGATCAAAGAAGGAATTATCAGGTGCACCTTCAGGAGAATTTAAGCCCTCTTTGTATTCGCATGTTCTCAGCTAGAACGTTGTATACAAGTAAGTCAGAATGATTTCCACCCATATAAAATTTTAACTGGTAAACATAACTTTAAAATGAAAACCAGAAGCCTTACATAAAATCAATTGTATTTTTATTCAGCTCTTCAGAGAGTTGTAAGATTAACTGCATGTATTCATTAAGCCTTTTCCTTAAAGACTATCCAAATAATACTGTCCATTTTAAAATAGGTAAGCTAGCTAGGTAAAAAAAAACAAACAACCAAAGCCTGTGGTATATCTTTGGAAGAAATGCATGTAAGAGCTCGAATATTTGTATCTCAACTCCTTAAATATATCAAAGTCAACATATCTTGAGAAATGGCACTCAGAACTTTAGTCAGTTATGTCTTACTGAGGTTTAGTCTGACTGGAATGGTACAGAGCTGCAGCCTACCAAGTTTCAACACAGTAAAAATACTCATACTGAAGAGATCACATAATAACCTGGTATTTTGGTTTCAAGTTATGGCAAGCTTCATGGTAAACAACTGCATTCATATCATGGATTCAAAATATGTCCTGCTTGGACAAAATGCCTTTTTTGGGTTAGCAAACTATGTTAACCTAAAAAATCAACAGATAACATGCTTTGCCAATATTTTCTGGAATGCTACAATTACAGAAATAACACAACTGTGGAAATACATAATATAGCCACAGCCCATGTTTTCTGAAACAAGTGTTCAGATGCAGGACAGAGGGAAATTTGGGCTATACATACATACATACATATGGAGTATTTACACTGACACTGTGCGCCCACATATAGATTGTCTTATTGTAATGACATTACATTTATATAACATACTTCAGATTGCTAACATTGCCTACCCAGAAATCACTGATGTGGAAAAGCACAGACACAGCTGAAAGTGCAACACTGAATCACTAATAATTCAATAAAATTTTTTAAGTAAATATTTTAGCCCATCACATTACTTGGTTCGTTTTTTTCTTAGAAAAGTGCTGTAAAAAACCTGATACTAAACCCCATCCTTATGTTTAAGAAACACACCAAGATTGGGTGGGAGGCAATGTATTTCTTTTTACTGCAAACAGAGATCTTCTCTAGAAACAGCCCTAAACGTGCACGTGTTTTTTCAGATGATGACCTGAAGCTATCACGAAGACAAATTCTTAGTTTTGTACTCTATTATTTTCATGTTCAGTGATTTATTTAAGACAAATAAGATATCAAATGACTGTGCAGGGAGAGGTCATGGTTTCTCCTTCTACTGTCTCTAAGAATATGTCATACAAATTTTTAACAAGTTGGTTCTCTAACACAGCCTTTAAGAAGCTTACAAACTTTGGAGGCATGCCAGATTACTTTGAGAATTTCAACTTGGGAAAAAAATGCTTGTTTTAAGGAATTTAAGACAGATGCTTATTAACATAAATCATAATTTTGTTTTGGTAATTATTACTAAGTTTTCTAAGAGGCACTTCTGTGTATAGAGCACTACCATTAAAAGATGCAAGAGTATTATACATTTATGACTTACTTTGTCATACTGTTATATTGGCAAAAGCAGTAAGATGAATAAAAGCAAAGTTGCACTGAAATTAAAACTTCCAATCAATTCAAAGTATATTTCTGTAAAGAACAACTCCACTGCACAAGCAATTAGGAGACTAAAGCTCTTATTACATGAGATACTATTGGCAACTGACCTGTTTTTTGTGTATAAAACCATCTGCAACTACATGTATCTATTACCTAAGTTTCTCAAGGCCTTTTCACACATCTTTACAATAAGTATTTTTATTCCAAACAGGAAAAGAGTTGAATGACTGTCAGTGGCAAAACCACAACTCCAAAATTCTACCCTCTCTTCTGCAACCATTTCAAGGACCATATCCCTTGTATCTGTGCCACCTTATGTAAACTTTCCAGAAGTAAATGTTACAAAACGCGTATTTGTAAAGGCTGCTGTGTAATGAGGAGCTGCATGTCAGGTGACACCACCCAGCCCTGTAAGAATCTTGCAAAGGTTAAAAAATTCTGCAGAGACCGTTTCAAACTTCCAAATAACTTTCCCACAGAAGTACTGGAAAATATTTGAAATTCAATCGCTGAACAGCTCCTTGATTTTTTATTAATTTTCAGACTTGTCAACAAATCTGTCTGAAACTCAGGAACTCAATTTAATCCTATTCAGATGAAAAGGGACATGCCACTTAAGATCACTTTGAGAAAGAGAGACAAATCCAGTCTCAGTGTCAAATTTTCACTCTATACAATCCAAAACAATAGGTAATGAAAACCAGAATAATCACCCTTATCAATAGGTAGTACAGATAGTTGCCTAGTAAATGTTGTATATGTAACAACTGAGATATGCTCAAGCAATTAGTGTCCTTAAACCCAGTTTAGACTTTTGTTAAGTCCGTATTATTAAAGAAGCCCAAACAAAAAACCCAACACCAACAATATAACATATATGTTAGTTCTCAAATAAGGCTGTCAAATCTGTTCTCAATTCTTTATACCTCTCCAAAACATGGCTTGCAGCAACATTCGTAACCACTTCCTGGCTGGCTGGCTCTAACCACAGTTCGGTGCATTCACCACGCAACCTGTAGCTAGGCTGAGACTAGTGAAATCTTTCATGGTTGTGATTCCAGTACTTCACCATTTTTAATATCCTGCCACCTATTCCTGCTGAAAGCTGTTCTGCCTATCATAGCAATCAAGACGTTTTCAGTTAACCACTGGCATGTTATCTACGCTAGTGATTTACTGGTAAGATCCTTCTGATTATACAGGTGGGAGGTATGAAGGCTTTTATTCTCCTAGACCAAAGCATTAAAATCTTCCTTTCTCTCACTATTTGACCCACCTCTGCCTGAGGTTAATACCCTTCTAAATCGGACAACTCAAGCAAGCAAATATCTGCATCTCAGACTCTGCAGTGCACAGGTCAGTGTAAGAAATCAAACACACGTTGTCCAACAGCCTGAGGCTTTCCACCAAGCTGTATGCCAAATACTTCTTCATTGAAGGGTGTGATGGACAACCAGAACACTAAGCACTACACTTAGGTCTAGGAGTAGGGCTTTCTTAAATGTATGGAAAATGCTTTGATTTTAACTTAGAAATCATTCTGATGCAGATCAGGTCAAGAAGTGCATCACCTAAGAAGAACTGAAACCCTTACCAATGTAGCTCCTGGAAAACAACAGATTTAATGATGCATAGCATTAGCGGTGTAGGTAAATGGGGTATGTTTCTGAATCCTTCTGTCGTTTGAAATAAATACATCTATCAAAAAATAAGCTAAAGGCAGAGTAATGGAATAAAAGGTCCCTATGGGAGTTGTACATCTTCAGGGATTAAATTCCTTAGCCGACACAAACTGATCTCCTTTCTAAGGGGAGGGGACCAGCAGAAGGAACACAACTGGCCTACTTGTTTGGTGAATGCTTGCAAAGATTAATAAGAACTGTACAAATGGATTAAAGAAGAACAAAAGTATCAATGAAGTCTAATCAAAGTAATTTTCTCAGCCCTTTAGTAAAGAATTAAAACCCAAGTTAAATTTAAAAATTTAACAAAATTAACCTACGTTAAAACTTGAAAAGATAACAGTACTGGAAATACAGAGGGATACACTTTTTCCATCCACGACATAAGAAAGCAAAGTATGTTTTAAAAAATAATAACACAGAAACTGTCATCTGGTGAATAAAAACCAAAAATACCAGTAAAAGTGGAGAGGAACTGAAAAGACATTTGTTTTCAACACTCTAAAAGAAAGCTTTGGATTTTGCACCCCTGTAGAATGTGAAGTCTCAAACAAATCAAACAGGCCTTTTAGCCAAAACCATTATGAAATACATTCAAATTTAAAAAGTTAAAACATACCCAAGTATTATTCATCGTATTATGCAAACATCTAAAATGCAAAATTTGGCTCTGCAAGTCGGACAAGGCACTTGGCTAGACAGCCATGTCTCTGGGTGCTGCTGATCCTGTCGGCTGGCAAACCATTTGCCCATGCAGGTGAGGCACCACATGGGACGACAGTAGCATTGCTGGCATTCCCCTTCGTTTGGTTCCTGGCAGTTCTTGATGAGCTTGATGTTAGCAATAGTCTGCATACACCCTATGCATGGCTCCAGCTCCTAAAGGAGGAGAAAAACATCAAAATTATGAACTGCACAGAATGGTTTCTGTTATTGCTCTTCAAAGGCTTTTAGAAAATTAGGTGCATGCAAGCATAGCAGGAACCTGAGTTGGGCAGAGCCTCAAGGTGGAACTGCCCCACCAGAAGACAGCAAGTGGTTTCAATCTCCAGAGCCATGTTTTATTAGAACACCCTGTAATGAATGACAACAAAGTATCTCTTCAAACAGAAAACCCAGAACTCCTGCCAGACTGATTAAACAAAAATGACTGAAAATAAACATTCTTTGTCTGAAGAGCTCCACCTGTTTCCAGAGCACAGCAGCCAGAGCAAGGTAAGCAAGCAGTCATCTTTATCATTCAGACATACTACTTGTCAAAAAACATACCAATACAAAGTTAAGGAAAATAAACAAAGCAAACAGTTCTTACCACTTACTACAGCAAATGGCTGTTCCTGTCTTCCATCTTTGTAAGAGACACGTAAATAACAGAGGAAATTGGGGCTCTACTGAACACAATAGGCACCGATCTTGAAGGACCAGAAATTTACTTAATTTTTCTTGGATAATATTGGAATAATTGATATTTCCCCACCGTTAATTATGCCACGTGAACTTGCAGTTGCATATAGGGAGATCACCTTGCTATGAAGTGTTTTACAATTAATAAACAATAATTAGCATTTCCCATGTGCGTTCCAGCTAAAGCTCTCCAAGAACTTGACAAAGTTCAAAAGACAGCACGCTGAACAGACATGGACACCTGAATCCTATTCATACCGCTCTCGGTGTCACAAAAAGCAGCTCTGCTTTGTGGTCTCTAGTTTCCACCTCCAGTGTCTCTTCCCTTGTCAGCTCAAGTGTCTGTTCAACCTCACTGGCAGCTTGACTGGGGAGCAGATTCAGATGAAAACTAGACATCTTTCTTTGCTTCTTTTCACCTTGATTGTTTCCCCCAACCAGGTTCACCACAGACAAAGTCTTGTGTCAACAGGGGGATGAGGAGAGTGCAGGAAGCAGGACTGCTTCTTTCATAAGCCGTATCAGGTTTAACTTGTGAAATTAGGGCTTATCTTAGTTTTTAGGCTGGAAAAACTCTAGCACAGACAGGTTAACTAACTTTTTCAACTTATTCATGGAGCTTCAGAATAGGGAAAAATACCATGTTTTATTTTTAATGTCCGTATCATAATTTCTGATGTTATTTATCACTCAATGTCAAACCAAAATTCAGTGGCTCAGCCGACACTTAAATAAATAAATTTGTCACAAAATAAAAGCCCTGCAAGAAGGCAACTCTCTCAAATGAATAGCATCTTCTCTTTATTTTGAACATCTTTTTTCAGTATACGCTGGCACTACAATCAGAACGCACAATCACATTATGTGCAGACTTACCTGATTCAGTTTTATTTTAGCTAGCTCATGTAACCATACAGGGAAGACACCATATAAGCTGCATGACGTTACCAAACATAGCAAGTACACAGTCATTAGCTGGAACGTCTGACACAGACTCACTGCAAGGTCACCGGAACTAGTTTAATTAGTTACCTCTGGTACATTGAACAGTGCTCTAGTCACACTTTGGATTGCAGCACAAGTATAATAATGACCAGGTCTCCCCGAATATTACTGAAGGAAGGACTTCAGGGTGTTAGTTACAATTAAACCAAGCCCCACTTAAGAATCATGAATTTTTTTCAGCAGAAGATCCAGAAAAACTGGCTGTCTAGAAAAGCAAGCTGTAATGGAGCAAACTGCCTAAAGAACAGCAACAACATCTGTGATTCTAGCAGCCCATAAACTTTCTGGAAATGTAACCTCATAATTTCCAAATGTTCTCAAGCATAATTTTAATGGGAATTATTATAGGGGACTTTCTTCCACTATGCTATTTCTCACGTCTCAAAAAGGTAATGCTCACAATAGTTTGTCTCCTCATAGAAGGAAAAGAAGCAGCAGCCAGAACTACATTTATTACACATTTACTGAAATGGAAGGTGAGCCCTTGTGACGGGGCGCACCCACCCTGACTTGAGCGAACAATACTGTGGTTCAGGCATCACCGACAGGGAGGCCTGACTGGAGTCAGCCCTGCTGTACAGACCTTGAGAAATTGTGCTAGGCCATACCTTCTCAGGAAGTTAAGGAATTTAGGCTATGTCTTATCAGGAGCTAACGGTGCCGGCCTGACCTGGAACTAGTCAAAACTAAAATTGCTACAGCTGCACACCCTCACCAAAGGGGATTTTAACTACAAGTCAATCACTTTATGCTATAAATATCTGTAGCCCCCCTCCAAGCCTATTGAACTCTCCTGCACGGCAGCAGGCTGCATGGTGGTGATCTCCCCTTGGGTAGGATGCCTCTCAAGGTTACTCCTCGAGGTCTAGAGATTCCTTGCCTGGCATCTGTTATCTACAGCGAGGTAAGTGACATTTTGTATTAGATATAAAGCATATTGTATATAAGCTAGCTTAGGTATTAGAAGTGCAGCAAGTAGTATTTGACTGCCATTTAACTACTGTTTGATTACTGCTTAATTACTGGTTAATAATAATTGTTTAATAATTATTGTTTAATCATCATTTAACCATTTTTTAATAAAACCTTTTGGTTAACACCACAACTTCTCTTAATTCACATGAGACAAAAATTAGCATAGTCAGCAGAATGCCAAGTTCAGTCACTGACTACTTATGGAGGCACGGAGTTAGCCCTTCACTGAAATTTTTGGAAGATTTGGGCACGTGAAAATTGGGATAAGTGGAATACGACAGAGGAACAGTTAAACCTCACAAGAGGGAAAGTGAAAGATGGTAAAGAAAAGGGAGTAATACACAAAATGTTGGGAACATGTTTGGAAGCAGCCTGTCACTATAAGGAATGCAAGGAAAGGGAAATACAAATATGAAAAGACAAGGTTGAAAAAAGAAAGCAACAAGAAATGTTCTTATCTCTGCCAATAGACCAATTGCTGAAACAGCTGGGGGAGGAAAAAGAAAAATGAAGGAAGGTAGAAGATAAACTAGAATTCATGATTACTTGGGCTCCCAACCACCCAGATCCTACAAAAATCTGTAAACTAATCATATCCTCAGAAGATTGGGATGGAGATATTTGGGAGGACCCCAATGAAGAACTTAGTGATACGAGTGAATTAGGTGAATCAGAATTTAAGGTAGCCCCTGATATTAGAACTGATGTATCTGCTGGACCCCAAGGGGGCAACCAGAGAAACACTACAAGGACCATTCTATGGGACCGCCTTCAGCTGGCCAATCTGCAAGAAGAATATGAGCGGAAGCCTGGTGAGAGCGAGACTGAGTATCTGTGGCATGTCTCCGTAACTGCAAGAGACTATTATGTTAGACCAGGGTGAAGCTTTTGGGGACCAGGAATGCTCTTGAACAAGGGACCAGAACCTAACAGTAAGCCACACTCTATCACGCAATGAGTGGCATATTGGGCAGTGGGCACAGACCCTCGGGACAGAGGAGAGCCCACTGCTATACCAATAAGATTATTAAGTGAACTTTCTACTGCTGTTACAAAAGGAGCCTGCCTTCAGCCTATGAACAACAGGGGTGCACATACTAATTACCCTATCACTGCCCCTGTAGATCCTCAAGCTATGAAACCACTGATAAGGGGAGCCCCTGCTATCTTAAAACCGTACCTCATTGCAAAAAGGGACAAAATAAGACAAAATATAGAGCATAACACTCGGGAGGGCAAGGACAGCCAACTCCACCTCTGATCCATCCTGATCAGGGCAGAACTGTTGCATGGCATTGTCAGTCATGGTCACCAGATGAGGTGGGACGGACCGACACCAACTGGGCAATCCCAAGCTGAAGCAGACAGCAAACAGATCTGGCAAGTAAAACAGACTCCCCAGAAACCCCGACACCTTTCCTGGCTTCATAAAACCCCTGGTGAGGTAGTAGGCCCTCGAAAAAGGCGAAATAAACTATGGAGAAAAGCCTTAGCACTAGGCATACCTCAGGTAGCCATACAGGACCAACTGATGGTGACTATACTTAGTCTGATCAAGGCTTTCCAAAAACAAGGGGTATTAGGGAATCCAGAACAAGCCAAACAGCCATCTGCCCCCAAAGACCCTGTGAATAACCCTTTTAGACCTCTTAGGGAGGAATTGCAAACCTTGAAGCCAAAAAAAGTCCCGGACGGCAACTTGGGCTGCCTGTCTGGAGGACTGAAACTTATCAATGGGATAACACAGATAACCATCACTTTATGTCCCAGTCGGCCCCCAAAGACAGCTAGGAGCTCAAATTTCAATAAACTCAAGTTTGGATGCCCAAATAACTTACGTTAAGGCTGGTCAATGGAGGGTTAAAAATAACAAGATTTGCCTGCAAAAGTAAAACATGCCCCATAGCTCATGTAAACTTGTTATTGACAGGGCAGAAAAGGCTATGAAGACACCAATTAGCAGTAGTTTCAGGGAAAGAAAATGTGTTAGGCTTTGATGTATTACAAGGACGAGTTTGGAAATTGCCAGACAGTAGTGTTTGGTCTTTTGTCTGCCTGGAGTGTCCTTGTTTAGGTGAGCGAAAATTAGCAGCTACCCGTGGGTGTCAGTGAACCAGCGTAGTTCGCTTACTGCGAGCTGCATCCATGCTGCCTGACTCAAAAATAACTAGCTTCCCTCAGTATCCTAGCTCAGCTGATGCCCGGAAGAGTACTGCAGAAGTCATAGGTGACCAAGGAATAAGACACATTATCTCCTGAATGCACCCCCCCATACAATTCCCCAGTGTGGCCAGTTAAAGAAACAGACAGGAAGTAGCGCTTAACCATAGACTATAGAAAGTTAAATGCAAACACTGCCCCTCTTAAGGCCACTGTCCTGAACATTGCTACGTTAACTGCCACCTTCCAGGATGCTGCTCACCCCTGGATGGTGGTACTAGATATAAAAGATACGGGTTTTTATGGTGCCGTTGCAGGAGGAGGATAAAAGAAAATTCACTTTTAATAGCCTTCCTCAGGGCTATAAGCATTCACCCACTATAGCTCAATGAAGTTAAATACCGTATTAGCACTAGGTGGATATATCCTAGCTATTTATCAAACATATATAATTTATATATGTTCCTTTTCCATGTTAAGTAAAGGTGGCTGTTCACCTAGGTAAGGTCTGTAATTGGTGTCTGTGGGAAAAATGACACATCGTGATAGAGTCCCTTTTCATCCCTACATACTATCAGTCACCTCCCACCTCACTCCTTCACTCCTCATTGGGGCCCAGCTCCTGCCTTAGAAAAAAACACCAAAACAAGTATCAGGTCAGATTTATGTAATTAATTTTGATGATCTTCTAAAGGAGCTCCTGAAATATTACTCATGCTTTTCTTCTTAGCTTCCTCTGCCTACAGTTCACATAATTGGTCTCGTCTCTTTATTCCAGCATCTTGAATCGCAGGGCAATATCCAATAATATGTGAGCAACTCTCACTCTCTGCTTTACAATGCCAACAGTTCTTAATTTGAGTGTCCTGCCTACCACTTGCCAAATACTCTCTCGTGGGGTAAGCATGTGATACAATGATGAGCTTTCTGAGAGGAATGCCTCTATAATATTCAATGCGGTTATTACTAATTTTATCCTTTTCAAAGGTGGTAATCCCATGGCCCTGGGACAGCAACTTGCTCCAATTAAAAAATTCCTGCTTTTGCCAGTCACAGGGTCTTGTAAAGATTACTTTCAGAGCAGACATCTCCCATTCCAAGACTGGTTCCTCACCACCCACAACTTCCGAGATCACCATGACTGCTCTGGGGTCCCAAACAGATGGAATGTTCTCCTTATCCCCATCTGCCACAATCCATAATTTTCCAAACTCTTTCTCTATACCTTCTTGCCAGACAACAAATCTTATAGCATCGTCCAATGACTGAAAAATTGTGTGCAGCCTATGGCCCTGCACACTAGGAATCAGTCCAGAGAGTCTGGTAATACCCAGCCCAACATCCTGAGTGCTGGAATTCAGGATGGCATCACAAGTACGTACAGATGTAACCATTCCTTGACGGCGCCTCAAATTGGCAGATCAAGGGTTTCCAGGTACATAGCTTTTATGTCAGCTTGATCTACTAAGTAGATCAGTTGCAGAATAGCGTATCCTTTCAAGATGTTGACCTTCTGAAATGGCTTCAATGAAGCCTTCTCAATCCATTGTAACAATCCCTTTACTTTTTCCAGTAGTTCTGGTTTCGATATTCCAGTCCATGGGTCATTACATAGGCCCCAGATATATTGGGGCTATTTATCGAACATATATATAGAATACATGTTCCTTTTCCGGGTTAGGTAAAGGTGGCCCGTCCACCTAGGCATAGTTGCTATCAGTATCATCGGGTGACGCGTCATGATAATGTAATCATTACAAGATCTCCTTTTAACACCCGCACAAATCAATTTATTAACAATCACAATTCCATTCATGCACAATCAATTTAAAATTAATTAGTTCTAACAATTACAAATCATTAATTCATTAGGATCTTAAAGCAGTCCATATCTGGCTAACAAATATATGTAAAATGTCTACTGAATTCATGTTATGGTTTGAAGAACCCACAACAATTTATTGTCATTCAGACAATTATTCTATCACCTGGTGACCCCTCCCCACCCAGGAAGGGGAAGAGGGAAAAACAAGGAAATCCGAGGGTGAAATATAAACAGATTTAATAGAATAAGACTAAATCACTAACGTAAATAATACTAAAGAACCAATATTGATCCCGATACCAATATAAAATATATAAGGATTACACTCAGCCGATTGCATCAGTAGGAAGCTGTGCACTCCCAGCAGTGCACAGCAAATGTCGGACACTGCAAGTGCTACGGCTTCGGAAGGAAGGGAAGGCCTGAGAGGTCCGGCACTGGGGCAAGTTCTCAGGATCGCAGCCATCATAGACAAAAGAAACTCCTCAGCAACCTCTCTAATTTATATTGAATGTGATGTTCATGGTATGAACAATGGCATCCTGGGGTGCATCAAGAAGAGTGTGGCAAGCAGGCCGAGGCAGGTCATCCTCCCCTTTTACTCTGCCCTGGTGAGGCCGCATCTGGAGTCCTGTATCCAGTTGTGGGCTCCCCGGTTCAAGGACAGGGAACTGCTGGAGAGGCTACAGCAAAGGGCTACGAAGATGATTAGGGGGCTGGAACATCTCTCTTATGAGGAAAGGCTGAGGGACTTGGGTCTTTTTAGTCCGGAGAAGACTGAGGGGGGATCTTATCAATGCTTATAAATATCTAAAGGGCGGGTGTCAAGAGGATGGGGCCAGACTCTTTTCAGTGGTGCCTGGTGACAGGACATGGGGCAACGGGCACAAGCTGGAACACAGAAAACTCCATCTCAACATGAGGGGGAACTTCTTTACTTTGAGGGTGGCAGAGCACTGGAACAGGCTGCCTGGACAGATGGTGGTGTCTCCTTCTCTAGAGATATTAAAAACTCGCCTGGATGCTTTCCTGTTCAACCTGCTCTAGGTGAACCTGCTTTGGCAGAGGGGTTGGACCAGATGATATCTGAAGGTCCCTTCCAACCCCTACCATTCTGTGATTCTATTAGGTTGGTCTCCAACAGGAACAGGTGTATTGAAAGCCAAGTTACATCATGTAGTAATAATGTTTGCCCTTCTCGTAGCTTGTATTGCTATTACTGTCTTTTTAGATATTTGAGTCTGATTTTTGGCCTGATCAGTATACCTCACTGTAAAAGACACAGAATATCTTGCTACTGATTGTGTGGAATTATCTTATAATTAACCTTTTAAATTTTGTATTCATCGCTTAATCCTCCAGTAGACAACTTTATGCTATTACCACCTCATATTTATACCACAGAGGCAAGAGGTGACTGCACCACCACTCTGTGAAGCAAAGTGAATTGACGGAAGTCACAGGGTGGAGTGTGAAGGCTGCCCCCACCCTGACTGAGTGAACAGCACTTTGGTTCAGGCATCGCCAACAAGGAGGCCTGACTGAAGACAGCCCTGCACTGCAGATCTTGAGAAACTGTGCTGGGCCGTATCTTCACAGGAACTAAGGGATCTAGGGCATGTCTTATCACGAGGTTATAGTGCCAGCTGGAGCTGGAACTAGATGAAACTAGAACTGCTGCAGCTGCACACCCTCACCAAAGGTGAGTTTGACTACAAGTCAATCACTTTATGCTATAAATATCTGTAGCCCCGCCCCTGAGCCCATTCAGCTCTCCTGCACGGCAGCAGGCTGCATGGCGGTGATCCCCCCTTGGGTAGGATGCCTCTCAAGGTTACTCCTCGAGGTGTAGAGATCCCTTACCCGGCATCTGTTATCTACAGTGAGGTAAACAACATTTTATTTTAGATATAAAGCATACTGGTTACAAACTAGCTTAAATATTAGAAGTGCAGTAAGTAGCGGAGTGTTTGACTACCGTGTAATTACCATTTAATGACCATTTAATTACCATTTGAGTACTGATTACTTACTGTTTAATAATTATCATTTGATCATCATTCTATCATTGTTTAATCAGTGTTTAATAAAACCTTTTGGTTAACCCCACAATGATGACTTCTCTTAATTCGCCTGCGACAGCTCTAAGTAAACAGTTATCAATTACACCGTAATCACAGGCTTACCTATATTGAAAAGTGTAATTATTACAGTCCATAGAAAGTCTCACCTGAGTGCTTGGAACACGATATGTCTGATTTATTTCCACCAGAGATGTAAAAGTTTCTAGAAATAAATCACTAAGGCTTTGATGGATCACAACATTAGCTGCATTGCTGATGGGAGCACGGAGCTTTTCTCGGAGCTCTCCATACTCTGTGGAGTTCAACCTGAAGAAGAAAAGACAGAACAAAATGTTACCTTGATTATGCATTCAAATACCTTGATAATACATTGCAGAGGTTAACGTCACAGAATTAAATCCACAGAAAAGTTATTTAGGTTGGTACATACTAGTCAGAATAAATACACAGTGAGCATTTTGTTTTCTTTGGCTGTTTAGTTATTGCTGATTTTGACAAAACTCAGACAACAGAACAAGCTATCCTCCATTTCTGTGTCAGATTGCCAACAGGATATACCAGAGAGTAGCTAAAACATCACACAAAAATAAAGGCAAGGTTTTGAAGTGATCAGCATGAACAAAAGCAATACAGGTACCTAAATCATGCATTAACTGTACAGTATTACATGCACAATTTCTGTCCACCTTTTTAATGCCTATTTACTTATACCATAGTTAAACTCTGGTTTATAAACTCCTGAGGACATAAATTAGTTACATCATGTGGCATGTATCACAATAGTACATAAAGTAGAATAATGTCAATCAGTATCAGTTTCTGTGATTTTATGATACAATTTTAGATAAAACATGAAATTTCACAAAGGTTACAAACAGCTGCTGAATGTGACTTACACTTTGATTTAAGGCTGTAACAAGCTGTGTTTCACATTAGGTTGCCTCTGCTAAAGTTAAGTCTCTCTAAGTCAGGTCCACAGATCTCAAGTGGCACATGAGACCTTGTGCAGTTCCTGTAGTGACACATTACCCCTTTTTAATATAACTGTTCTGAACTGCAGATTCAGAACTCCCCAGCTCAATGTTTCTACTCATTAAACAGCTTTCATGGAGCAGCCCGGGGAACATCGCCCTGAAATTCCTCATTCTTCCTACCACGCACTGACTTCCCAAAGCCCAATACAATGAAACACTAGCTTAGTTTTAGCTCCCGGTGGTCTTTATTGTTTTAATTATTATAGGATAATGCTGTTTGTTAACAGATACTACTGTGCAAATAACAGAGACCTTTGTATCCAGAGGAAAATTTCACCTTGAACACGCAGGGAAATGTGGCCTACCTACATAAAAGCATTTTTCTTCCAGAAACATCCCACTGTATCTAAGTCTGATTCTGGATACATACAATGATCCTGTAGCCTTAAATAGGGGAATTTTGTCCTATGGCGCTTTTCTTAAATCCTGGATGGCTGCATTTTAGCAGAGATTTGCTATTTCTGACATCTTATTACAAGAACTTTTAAACACTCTTCTCAGTGCTGTTCTGTTTAGCCACAAAATAAAATTTCAGGGTTTAGATTTCCGCCGCCCCTCCCCCCCNGATTTTCTCAGCTAGGGATGTAGTTTTATCACTCTGGCACTGAAGCACTTACAGAAGAAAATAATTAGTTGCTTAATACTTACCTGGTCACCACTCTCACAGGTCTATAAAAGTCTCCTCTTTTCTTAGGATAGTCACCCTTACCTTAACTAACCTCTCCTGAGCTCTGTTCACCTGGATATCTAACACAATCACCTCTATGCCTTCCTTGTGCTTGCTAGGACCCCTCTGCTCACCTACAAGTCTGGTGATCTGCCTGCTTTTAAGTCCCTAGTAAATAAATGCTGCTGATACACAAATTTACAGCAAACAGACACCCAAATGCCTTTCAAATATATAGTTTTAGGAGCACTAGCACGGCTTTGTGTGCTCCTTTTAAAGACACAAGAACAAAGGCTTTAGCACCATTCCAATCAATGTTAACAGGTTTCTGTAGCACTTGTACTTTTGCCCAGCTACACAGAGAGACTGCTGAAAAAAAATAGCATTGGCCCTTGGAAAACAACCCCTAACCGTTCACAGCACATTTCCTATAATTTACTGCTACAAAAACACATAAACCAGAAATGGACCAAAATTAATTCCTTGCTTTAAGGGCAGTTAGCTTGCAGTAGCTCAGCAAGAACTCCTCTGAGCAGTGGCAAAATTATGAGCCTTGAGCAAAAGGCAGCAAAAAAAAAACCCAAAACCCAAAAGTTATGGGTGAACAACAGCCAGTCTTAGAAAAATAACTATTTCTCCTCCCCCAAAATTTAGAAGACCAAAGATTCTCCCTTTCATTCCTGTTCTCCACCTTTCACTTAAATTTTTCCAGTTACTTCTTTCTGCATCTGCTCTTCCTAAGAATGGATCAAACAGGGCAGTCCCTCTGTTCAACCATTGTGCATTCAATACTGTAGGTTTATGAATCTTTCTAAACAACCTTTCTTCACTGCACTGCATGGCAGAACTGCGCATACAGCATCTCTGAACACCAGGCAGGGAGCAAAAAGGACCCAAGGAGTTTTCAGATCTGCCACAAAAGCACTCCATTAGCACCATCAAACAGCATATATATAAAAAACATAACAGGGTAGTTGTTTTACCGGATATCAAATGCCTTCACGTAGGGATTAATACTGGCAACACGGATGGTGAGGAACTGCACAGGCATGTTTGAGTCTGGAGTGAGCTCGTGCTGTCTGGAGTCTGTCACCGTCAAATGAATGTCCTGCTGCTGGGCAACGTGTAAACAGTAGGTGGTCACTTTAATCACCCACGTGTCTGTAACAATCACCCTCGCTCCTGGGGCTCCGGTAGCAAATTTGTCGATTCTCCTAAATTCTGTATTGATGGAAGAAGCTACTGCCCTCCAACCTGACTGTGGGAGAGCATGAAGAGCGAGTGTTCGGGCTAACGGATGATTATTCCAACCTTTCCGTGACCAGTAATATGCCAGGGCGCTGGTGACTGCTGGAAAGAGAACAGCGAAGAAGAAGAAAGTTTTCCATCCTTTTGAAGCCAGGTAGAACAAAGAAAGATGTTTTTCAGGTGCAGCAAAGCACATACCAAGGTAATAACCTGCAAGGAAAAAGAACTTACTTTCAGAAAGCAATTAAGTACACGCATAAACACACACCCCTGACTCATATAGTTATCTCACCAGTGAGCTCATCTCCTGGAGAGCTATTGTACTTCTGGATGATAACTCAAATTCAAGTCTCTTGTCCTAACCAATCTGAGGTAAATTCTTAACTGTCACCGAGTTTTACCAGAATTATGTAGCTCAATGAAGCTGATGTGAATTTGCAGGTTAAATAAAATTACCTGTAAGATGACACTTTTAGCAGAATTATATGGCTAAAGGAAGTTGATTTGAATTCGCTGGTTAAATAAAATGCTATTCCTTTGTAATTGCATGCGCTCCAATGCAGCCAGCTACTTACGACGCTTAGCGCGTACACTACAAAGAAGCTTGAGCAATACCAAAATACTGTATTTCGAAGATGTATCGTGTAACCGGATTCACCTATACCTGCGTGCACCCGACCCGCAGACACCGGTGAGGAACCCCCTTCCTCCCGCCCGGCCAGGGGTCACCCCGCCAGCGGGCTTGCCTTTCACACCCGCGAGGCTGAGGGCTACCGCTTCCCCCCCCAAGCCCCGGGGTGACTCGCCCGTGGGGACCCCCTCCGAGCCCTCCCGCCCGCCGCCGGCCGGGGCTCACCCAGGGGCAGGAGGGAGTGCGCCAGCAGCGTGCCGGTGCTGCGCCGCAGGTGGTACTGCACGAAGGCCGCGTCCTCGCTGCCCAGCCAGGCGGCCAGCAGGCTCTGCACCGTCAGCCCCGCCGAGCGCACCTCGTCAGGCGGGAAGACGAAGCAGACGGCGAACACCAGGTAGGCCAGCGTGAAGGTCACCGCCGGGCTCTCCATAGTGCGCCCCACCGGGCACAGCCCGCTCCCGCCGCGGCCCGGCACGGCCCGGCCTGACCCGCGGCTCCCTGGGAGCGGTAGTTCCCGACGTGGGCGCCGCCGGGCGGGCAGTTCCGCCGGGGCGGAGCCGGCCGCGGTTGTGCGCGGGGTGGAGACGTGGCCCAGGGAAGGCGCGGGGCTATCGGTGCAAGGCGGCGCCCTGCCGCTGGTGGAGACCCGCCATCCCCGCCTCCCCGGTGGCCACCGCCCCACTCCCCAGCCGGCTACCGACTGTCTCACTCAGCCCCTGGCTCTCCAGAGCTGGCCAGGGCTCGCATCTCCCAGTAGCCGTCCCTCCTCCTGGCCTCAGGCTTTATAAACTTCTAAGGTTGTGCTTCACGGGCCGGGCAAAGGAAACTAATTCAGCTTTAAACTTAAAAGAGCTCTGTTGGGTGAGGGCAGCACCCTTCTGAAGTAGGCAAATGGCCTGCCTTATTTCAGGGTCTGAAAAAACTTCTGGTTTCCCTGGTGTATTTTACATAGTATTTTCTTCAAAGATTAATCAGGACAGGGGCGTAACGTCTTAAAACACCTTAAAGTGAGCCAGGTTTTAAGATATCTTTGTACACTCCTGAACACAGTTAACAGGAGAGGCCTGACTGGGATCTTTGGTTACTACCGAAATACAAATTACAATAGCCACAAGAACCACTGTTTCTCTTAGAATGCAACAACCTCCCCCTGCTTGCACCCTGTAATAACCCTAAACTGCAATATTTTTGTCTTTTACAGAAAAGGGAAATTGCACACTTGGAGAAGCACGGCGGAGAAAGCAACATGCAATGTTGGACGCTGCCACCGATGGGGAGCTAAGTAAATAGGAAATGCCGCCCCCGGAATGTGAAATCTTACACTGGCAGATGGCCAATGTGTTACTGTTGTTGATGGAGAGCAGGAATTCATGGTGGTTTAGTGACTCTTGAATAAGACAGACGCATCAGTAAAACTATGCTTGCATTATGGGCATCATATTTCATTCTAAAAGACATAATTGTTTGCAAGTTTATCCTTTTAACAGTCATTTCATTGTTGCTGTCTAATGACTCAATTAAGGACTGTTTTAATTTGCAGAATGGACTATGAAATTCAATAATAAAAATCAGGTTGTGAAGCAGCAAGTTTTCTTTCTGTGGTTTTATTCAGAAGAGTGTTGAAGCAGGTAACTGAGAGGTTGTGGGTGTACTCGGGGCTATGGGGGACTGATGGGTTTATGTTGTGAGGGGGGAAGAGAGGCAAAATGCTGTAACAGCTACACGGAACAGTTGTGCAAAAGTCCTGAAGATGATGGAAGTTCACGTGGATTTATTTATCAACACAGAGCTCTAAATGGAACCAAAATTTAAACGTGGACCTTCTTCTTCCAAAAGCTTTCCAGCTTCTGAGCTGATCCTGCACTAATTTCTGTATCAGCAACTTTCATTTCCTTTAAAGAAATGGTATCAACAGTATTTCATAAACTCCTCACAGGACTGAGTCTCCAGATTTGCTTACACTGACCTCTTTTACAAAGCCTGGCCCAGCATAGGCCTCGGTCCCAATTCCTCCATAGCAGGCACCTACAAGGAGAACGCTGGAGTCTACATCTCAAATTCTTGCCCAGTTTTGCCTTGTGTGGAAATCAGCGTGTGCGTAGCACCCACCAGTGAGAACGGGCAAGTGTCTGCCTGGCCCTCCCCTGGCCACAAAGCAAGGCAACGGAGGGGCCAATGCCCAAAGATACGCTGGGGTTTGTAAAAATCCATCGGGGCCTTCAGCACTTTGTCTCTGCTCTCTTACTTCACTCCTTCCCCGGCAAGAGGATTTTGGGCATTAAGAATTTGCTTTTCTAAAATTTCATGCCAAAGGGTGGAATTATTTACCTCAGGATTTGCAGACACAAGCCTCTGCCCCCAGAGACAACCAAGTCCTGTGAGGGCTGATCTTGTAGTAGCAACACCACACACACTTCCCGTGGTTCTTCCCGAAGGACACCAAACACGCAGTTTTTAGCCCCAGAGCCGGTGTGCGCTTCCCCCAGCCTGGGTCTGAACCGGGATTTCGCTGCCGCCCGCCTCCGGGCTGAGGCGTTCAACCGTTGCTGGCGTCAGCGCGGCGCCACGACGAGCCCTCCACCCGCTTCGCGCGGAACTACGCTTCCCAACATGCCTCGCGCGGGAGCGCACTCCCGCGAGGACTTGTCGGCGACGGGTGGCCGGCTGTTCCCTCCCCCCTGCGGAGCGCTTTTCTGATTGGCGGACGCGTTCCGAATGCCGCTTCCTCATTCGCAGGCGAGGGCTGCCGTTGAAATTTGAAATCCTGTGGCGGCGGTGGAGGGGGCGCTGCTCGG
>VYXH01007529.1:81398-160193 GCA_013397275.1 Burhinus bistriatus
CGGAGAGGCTGCAAAGCCTTCCCCGGCCTCGCTGCTCCTCCTCTCTCCAGCCGAGCCCCAGATGGCCGGCTCCCGCCCCGAGCGGCTGCCTCTGACTCAGCCGCTGAAGGCCAAGGTCATCTTTTGTTCCCCTGCAACGAGCTGCGGGCCCCGAGTGCCTGCTCCGGGGGTTAACGAGGCCGGCTGGGCTGGGGCTCCGCATCTGCTGCCTCCCGAGCTTGGTTTTGGCTAAAACTGCTGCGAATTCCCCTTCCTCAAACGGCCTGCTGAGAATCGGGTCACTTCTGTAGTCAGGGGAAGGTCGTGATTATGAAGGAGTTGGTTAATCAGAAGAGTGTTTGTTTGTGCTGAATTGAGATGTTTGCATTAAAAAAAAAAAAGCAGTCAGTGTCAGTTTGTATGGAAATACTCACAGCACTTACTAAGTCCATGAACAAGTGCTGTGCATCTTAGCTGCTGGAGGAGTTCAGAAGGATAACCAAGGAGAAAACTTCCATCTTTGCCCTGCATGTTCAATGGCTTTTTTAGGCATTTGAGACAACATTAGTGTTTTGGATGTTGTACCCCAGTGATCATTAAACAACAGGTAGTTGCCATGAAGCCCTCAATTTACAAATTATAGGTACCTGAGGTTTAATTACCTGATGTCATTGAATTTATGTTCATTCTCAAATACAGAATGACAGACTGCTGCTTGTGCTTGGATAAATAACCTTCTAAAACTAAGAGCAGTTTCATTTTTGTGAACTTTGATTTGCCATAGTGGGAAAACTTGCTGCCTTTCACAATGCTTGTGTGCCTTGGGCACTGACTAGTTTAAAGAAAAAAGATGTCTTTAATAAAGGCTCTCCCTTTTTCACTTTATTACAGCTACTAGCTAATGCACTTGTAAAATAGAATTTATATCAAATCTTGGTTGCAGATATTTTAAAAAAATGCTCAATTACTTTTAATGATCTAATCCTAGAAAGGAGTTTGTGTTTTTTGATTTAATATCTAAAATATTAGGAAAATGCGGTGTATGTATATCGTGTCAATTTACTGGGTATTTTAATAATCTGAATCTTCTTTAGCAGTGGTACAAAAGTAGCTCAATGACAAACCTGAGGAAGTCTCAAACAAACCTCCCCTACTTATGGGACTTGTTTTAGAAGGTATTGCCAACTTTTTCACGTCTTAGGCTTCGTTTCTAAAGTTATTGCAGTAAACAACTGCAGTCTGTAGAGATTCACTTGATCTGTTGTCTCAATTTGAGTTTGGAATGAAGGAAAGCAATGAAGTTCACTTCAAGTTCTACAAGCAGTTAATGTAAAAAATACTTTATGTATAAAATAACTTGGGCTAAAGTATGAATATGATGAAGAATAAAGGAGGAGGGAAGAAATGGCTAATACAGGCGTGCTTTGCTTACCATTGCTTCTGTAGCCATTGTTTGCATTCCATTGCTGATTAAAAGTGCTGTTGTCAGGCTTGCAGACAAAGCATCTGAGTTCAGTGGAGAGCATGAAATGTGTGCAGTGGCTTAAATACAGAAATCTGAATACATAAGGGCAATGAGATTGAAAACATGACTTAAAATTTTAAGTGAGAGTGTTCTTGTTACTTCTCTATGACAATGAAGACAATCATTTGGAGTCTTTCTCAGCTGATTTTCTGGATTACTCTTGACTGCATGATGGAGGATGGAGAAATAAGATAAGGATTAGCTGTTTGGTCAAATCAAGCATTTGAGATTACTTGGAATGGTTATCCATTGCAGAAAAAGCCACCATCTCCTCCGCTTGATGATACTGATTATCTTGCATAGGTGGTACAAGATAACAATCAGTTCTCATGAAAGAAAATGCTTTGTTAGTGGTTTGATAACTAACTCAACTTCTCCAGGGTCGTCCTTCGTGGACAGTGGTTATGCCTGGATCTTGCTTAACGTGCCTTCTGTGCTCTGGTACTTTTGGGGGTTTTGTCTCTTTCAAAGAAACAGCAGTAGCATCACTGAGTATTAATCTTAAACCTTTAAGAAGGGTGGAGGCTCCAGTGGGAATAAAAGGTAGACAGAGTTCAAGTACCTATACTGTGCTGGCTTGCCTGGGATACTTGAAATGTGTTCTTTCTCCATTTCTAACTTGCTTTCATCCTTAATCTTAGATGTGATACAAGCTTTAGTTTCAAGTTCTTCATACTTGAAATAATAGTAAGATTAGATCAGCCTATATGGTCTACTAAAGCTTGTGCATGTCCAATGTAAGAACAATATTTAAGAAATAACTTTTTAATTACAATTTTTTTCAGATTTGCGTACCAATAATGTCTCTGCTGCAAAGGATTCTTAAGTACTATGTGTCTTACAAAAGCAGCACGTGCTCAGACAGTGCAGGAAAAAGCTAAATAATCTTATTCAGGACTGATCCTAAATACAGCCTAACTAACCAAATTTGGTTTTCCTGTTTGCTGATGTACAACGTAGTAATGAGACCGTGTGAATAAAATAGAGAAATGATTGTCATCAGCCCCATGCAAAAGCTGTAATTTTGCTTAGCTAGGTGCCCTATTACAAGAGACATGACTATATGTCACTACTGTCTTTAAGGGGTTGGTGATGAAGAAGCTTGCAAATGACAGAACTCCTTTTAAAGGATGGCAGCTTAATTAGCAAGGTTATAATGTTAACTGTGGGAAGGGTAATAGCAACAATTAACTTCCTAGACCCTTAACAAAAGCCAAGGGACTGTACAGTGCTGCACTTAGATGCTTGCAGAGTCTTCTGAGATCTAACTTTTCATATGAAGATTTTCAGTACTTTTAGAACTTCTTTTGAAGCTGCTAATCTTTGCTAGCCAGTGCCAGACTTCCAACTTCTTCAGTTATCTGAAAGTACATCTGGCTGACCACACCCTGTCATTCATGCTGCAATGTTGTATGTGTTGATGCTCTAGAATGAGTCTGCAGATTTTAAATGCAGAAAATGGAGAAAATGGAGGAAACATCAGTGATGATCTAACAGTGGAAGACTGTGGCTTTTTCTTCGCGCCACCGGAACCTACGGGGAGACCTTCCATTCTATGCCTGTCTCAGAAAGAAAACTTGCCACCAAAAAGTGTGGCAAAAGCTATGAAGGTAAACTTTTGCTTCTGTATTGATTATATTCTTTTGCCTTCTATAATCTCTGCTACTGAATGCATATGCTATTTGGAGCTTGAAAAATATTGTGGTGTTCACGTTCTTCCTTTTTCCTTCCCCCCACCCCTTTCTTAAAGGTAACCTTTCAAACTCCTCTGAGAGATCCACACACTCGAAAAATCTTAAGTCCTACTATGACCGACAAACTTGAGACTACATTCACACTTGATGATTGCAGTGAAACCTTGACAGATGATCTTTTATCTGCACTTGTCCATGTTGAGTAAGTAATGTATTCACCGTTAGTAGTATTAGCAATGTGGGACATAATCAAGTTAATTTTTCCCCATTATAAACATGTAGAGTTAAAAATGTAATTTTGTATTGCATAACAACATGTAAACTGCACAAAAGGACCAAAATTAACGCTGACTTTAAGCACAAACTCTTTTTTTCAAAGATAAAACTTTATCAAAAGTAATGACAATATCTTGGTTGTAATGTTGAATACTGAACTCAGTTTGTAACTCCTCAGTAACTGATTTCATAGAAATGACTTATGATATAGATAAATAGTTTAAAAGAAAGGAGACACACATTAGGCAGAGAATACAAAACTGTTTCCTACAGTAAGGTTTTAATGTGAGACTACAACTATTCTGAAGCTAATCCTTAAAGCTAAGCCTTAAAACTTCTTCTCTTGTATGTTAAGTACAATTTTATCTCTTTAGATTTTCTCCTTAAGATATATTTTCTGAAGGGTTAACTTGAATTGACACCTTGACTCAATAAGCATTAAGATTAAAGAAAATCTAGCAACACAAAGGGAATATAACATCAATTCCAAGTACAAATAAGTTTGTGCGCCTTTATAGTCTAGCAGCTTGGGTCTCAAAGTGGCTCAAACCAGGATAGCTGTCTAGAGCATAGCACAAAATCTGCGGTGTTCCAATTGGGGTTTTGCAACTCTCCTTTACTAGCAATATTGTTATAGTAGTTTAATAAAACAGTGTTATGACAATGTTATTTAATAGGCTTCAATGCATATATTTTGTTACTGACTTTTTTAGCTCCTTTTTAAACTTGTGTAAACATCTGACATCCGTAATTCCCAGTGGCAAGAAGTCTTGGATCTTAGGTTTGTCTTCTGCAAGGAAATACATCCTTTTGCTTATTTTTAACTACCCAGTATTTTCATTTGACTCCTATTCTTGTTTTTGTGAAGGGGAGAAGGGAGAAAGTTGGGAATACTTAAATGTTCTTTAAATGTATAGATTTGCTTCAATTATTAACTTGCATGTATACTCTAGTTTAGAAAAGTACTTCTGTGCTAGCCAGCACAATTTTTAAATGACTTAATTGCATTTATGCCCCAAAATTATTGCTTATGTGAATAAATGAAGATTTGGTACGCATAAGGGTCAAGTAAGTTAAAAGGCCTATCACGAAGTTTTTTTAGTTATGAAATAATTATGTCTCAAAACATTGCTTTTACTGCACATATCCTTTCTACTTTTAAAATGTAAGGATCTGTTTGTAGCAAATAAGCTAAAGGACTGTGTTGTTGAAGCGTGTCACTTTCGACTAGTCTCAAGTAATCCAAGTTTCAAGCAGGTGTCTTGCTGTTGACTGGCATTTATTAGGTTAAACACTGCAGGAGAAAGGGAGGGGCCTGAGCAGTTGAACAAGCCTGGGGCTGAACTATTGCAGGGAAGAGGCACTCAAACCGGGTGAGAAGGACTTCCTGAACTCTTATCTCCCGCTTTTGCTTTCGGGTTTATCAAAGTTGTGTTTTTAGTGAGCGACTTTTAATCATGTTCTGTTCTACAGCAGATATGGATGGCACATAGAAATAATAACTTTTACGAAGGGACAAAAACAATGGGAGGAAATCCTGTTTCAGGAAGTAATGGTTTAACTCTCTGTGGTCTGAGGCTCAGCCTCAAAAGTTGAGTAGAGTTTGGGGAAGTAAAGTGGAGAGCAATAACTTGTAGTATACTCAGCAGTAGTGAGTACACAAACTTTTTCTTTAACCTCTTTCTTCTGCTAGAGAATCTTATCTTTTACTGGAGAAGTATTTTCTTGTATACCACTTTGCTCTTCAGATCTGATGTTGTACAGAGTTTAGACTGCCTGAAGTCCAGGTTCTGTTTTGGTATGTAGGCCCTCATAGATGAAATGCTGGTGCATACTTTCAGGGGAAAAATATCTCCCAGAGTGAACAGACAAAGTAATGACTAGAATAGGAGAACCTGAATCATGACCGAGTCTGGTCCTAGACTTGTGAGCCTGTCATGACTCATGGATGAATCTACATGAAGATATACTACTAGTTGTGCCTGTGTTTGAGCTCCTTGCTGTTTAATAACTCCTCCTAAGCAATGTATATTTCACTGTCTAGTGAAATGGAAATGTCTGTATGCTGCAGTGAGTAGAGCAGTCTCCAGTGATGACTGGCATAAGGTAAAATAGCTATGTAGAACAGATAGCTTAGGAATACTGACTAGCTTCAAGAACTAATCTCCCTATAGTTCGTGTGTACCAGAGCTCATAACTTCTGTTTAGATGGCAACTGAATTCTTGCTGTTATGATATTCTTTTGCTGTCAGCTGCTTTATGTCAAAAAAAAATCAGATTACTCTGAGCATGCGAAGCTACTTATGCAAGTATTTTTCTAAAGATGATTTCAAATTATGTCTAAAAAATAGCTATAGCATGTGTGATCTTTTTTCTTTTTTTTTAATGCAGCACGTGTCAACAGAAGACTGAAGCTGAAGCAAACAACACAGTGATAAATACACTGATGCCAGAGAAAGTCAGTACGGCTCCTTACCCGGATGATGAGATGCCAGTGAAGAGTCGAGGTTCCTACAATCTTGATTTTGATAACTTAGATGACATCAATCCCTTTCAAAGTTCAGTGCAGTTGCAGCATTCTCCTGGAAATCTGCAAAAGTCTCCTGTAAGAGTATCTATCAGCCCTGAGAAAACTTCTGAAAAAAGTAATGATTCACTTCTGCTGGATGATACAGCTCCTTTTGCTTCAACCACAGCAAGTACAGAGCATTCGCGTGAAGAGGAGAAGACTCTTTTCTCTGGAAAAGAATCCGTATTGAGAGAGCTGGAGTCTAACAAATCCAAGCTGTCCCCTAAGCAAGCAATCAGTGACCCTGTGCAGGATGTGAAGCCTGGTTCCACACACATAAGCCAAATTGATAATTCAGTGACATTAGCAGAAGGACCTACACCTCCTGTACAGTTACCTGGCAACTTAGGTCCCAGTAGTTCTGATGTAACTAATTCTTCTAAAACTGGGGAATCGAAGCTTCAGAATGTTTCGGTAGCAGAAAAAGCCTCCGCAGAAGAGTCAAAGCCTGCAGAAGACCTGGCTGTCTCCAAAGGGGAACTTGTAGAAAAGCCTGGTGCCACCAAGGCTGGAGCAGTAAAACTGGAATTTGACTTTGATAATACCACTGCTAGAAAGCCACCTCCTAAGAAACTAGGTAAAAGACCTGGAATTAAGCCACCTTCCAAAAAAATTCCTATTACCAAAACAAAACCAGAGAATACTGAAGTGCAAAGTAAAAGTAATGTGGAAGATGAAATCCCTATTCCCAAAGCTTCTTATCAGTTTGACTGGGACAGACTTGATGATCCGAACTTTAATCCATTTGGAGGAGGCTCTAAAATTTCCAGCTCACTCAAGTGTTCTAAACCTAGCCCTCAGAAAGCTCACCTGCAAGAGGAGCAGGATAGTACGTCATCAAAAAGGGAGCCTCTTCCAGTGGAGCAGGATAACAGACCAAGTACCTGTGAAACTCTTGAGAAAAGAAAACCCAAAAGTCTGTAAGTAAATCTATAGCTGAATATAGAAGCACCTTGAACTTGTGAGGAAAAGGTAGTTAGATGCTGTCTCTAAATAGTTGATTCCTAGCTCCTTGACTTCCTCCCTCTGAAGTTGGCTGAGTCTGTTGCACACTATAACCTTTAACACAAGATGTTGCAACAGCAAAGATCTCATTGGGGAAACCATCCTGAGATGGCTAGCTCTGGGCAAAAGGTGTTCTTAAATCTGGAGGAATGGAAGGGAATAGGCTTATATGGGAAGAGCATTAGTACCTTGATCAAGTGGCTCTTTCCCCACTCCTTCAAGATTAGATTAAATTGTGGGGAATCAGGTGACTTCTGCTGTTTTTTTCCTCAAAAAACAGGTAAGTAGGCAGCAATGTTGCACATCATGCAGCATGTGAAGGGACTAGGTAATTCTATTCTCTTAGTGTCCTGGCTGAACTCTGAGGTCCTGTTTCTTCCTTGCATGTTCTTGGTATCTGGACACTATCTCCAATAGAAAGGCTTGTCACTAGAGTTGCATTTTTTTGGCACCACGTAAAACTTTTTATTTGAGAATGGGAGATGTTGTGTTGTCATTCCTAGAAAGTCTAACTACTAAAATGTCATCATTACTGTAGACAGCCAGGTGCTCACCAGAGCTAGACTGGCACAAGATGTTAATTTGACAGAAATGTTTGCTGTCTTGCTCCCTGTGTAAGGTGATCAGCTACTATTTACCAAGTTGAAAAGCTAAGTTTGTGTTGTCAACAGTAACTAAAGTACGGGACTCCTAGCAAAGTTCTGTGCTTTATACCAATAATCACTCTATTACTTTGGAAAGAGTAGCAGGCTGCTTGTAATTCTATTAATAATTAAACAAACAACCTATCTTTAATTAAAACAATAAGGGACTTAAAAAATGGAAATCAGAGAACAGTGTTAAGTGACTAGGAGTAAGTGATACTGCTGTGACTTTCTGCTTCCCAGGTAGCACTGCTTCTGATGGAGGGAGAACTTTCTGTCACTTAAGTCGTCACCAGGCAAGACAGTGAATTTGCATCCCCACTCTCCTTAAAGCTTCCTGTACTGTGGCAGTAGAAACTCTCAAATAACCTTACTTTGTTCAGTGCTTCAGTGTATCTTGTAAATAGAGTTCAGAACTGTCTGTGTGACTTGGATTTTGATTTTTTTTTTCGTTAGGGAAATCAACAAACAGTGTGTGGTAGAAGACAAGGCAAGAACTCAAGAAGACAAGCCAGGAGTTCAAGCAGAAGCTGAACTTCCAGGAGAGATAGCTATGGTAAGGTATAGGAAAGATGGCCAGTTCTTACCAAGTTGTTCCATGAAAGAGTTCTTTGACTTAACCTTGTCAAACATGTGTTCTTTTGTCCAAGAACTAGTGTTTTTATGCATCTTCAGCAGCTCTAGAATAAGTATCAACTGTGCAGACTTGTCTTTTGAAGGTAACATCAGAGACAAACAAATTGGTACCTTGCTATTTAGTATCTTTTTTGATCAGCAATCGCATATAAGGACAAATACAAGGGTGTGGACTCTGAAAAAGTGACTCCTGTATAATATGAGCTGTGCTCAGTGTTGGTAGTTCAGTTCCTATGCCTGTGGACTCTTGGTTTATTATGCTGGCTGCCCAGCTAGGTTATGACAAACCAATTTGGTCGTTATTGTGATTGTCATTGCATTTAAATTATTTTAACAGTGAAAAAGGATTGTGTTTTTTCTCATCAGGAGAAGCAAATGAGCCCATCTAAAATGTCTCCAGCTAATGTCCCCCCTCAAGATAATTTGGTTTCCACTGACGGTGGAAAAAAGTCACTGTCTGCAGAAGAAATTAAATCTAGTTCCCACAGAACTGAAATAACAGCAGATGAGCAAACAGCTAGCACTGAACCTGATGAGCTCTTCAGACCATCATCAGAAGGTAAGGGCATTTCTTTAGAACAGATATTGTTACAATAACCTCTGTGTATGTATTTCTCTATTTCAGTTTTGTCATTGATTCTAGTTTTTGTCTCTCACTTTGCTCTTCTGAAAGGACCGTAAAACCTACAATGACTAGCAGGGGTGGGAAATGTACCTAAGCATATTTCTAACTTTCTCTAGATTAAGCTAAATTCAAAAAGCTTGCTGTTAGCATTCAGCTGCCTGGAAGAATGAAATTTAGGCTGGTACAGAAACAACTCGAGTTTCAGTGGCAGCTTCCTGTACTGAAAAAATGCTACCTTAAAATCAGTTCTGGTATTAAGCACTTTCTAAATTGAGAACAATAGAGCTATGCAACTGCCTGTATTTGAGTCTTGTAGACTACTGCAGGCCTTAGCATTACTTGGGTACTGATTTTTATATTGCAGTGTGGATGGTCTTTCTGCACTTGCATGCCTGTCTTGAAAGCTTACTATGTAGCTGTGACTTAACCACCTGGAAGGGTTGTTCCTGGTAGGAACACTGTGTGGAAGGATGAGCAAATGACTTGGCTGCAGTGCAGTCTGTCACTTATCTTAATACTTGAGTGGAATCAGAGTATTGAGAAATGGCTATAACTTTATTGTTCAAATCTGAGCTGTGTGCTAATTTTACTGGTGAAATTGCCAATCTTATTGTTTTATGGGGCATTGTATAAAAGAATAGAATATCTGAGTGTGCTTGCCACTTTTAACTATAGAACAACAGAAGTTCTTCAACTGTGTGTTAAATTCTCCGTATTCTTACAGGTATCAGGGGACAAATGGAACCTGTAAGTTTGTTTAGCTTAGAACTCTTTGCCTGATTATTTTTTTTATTTTATTTTATTTTTTCAGGTCCAGATAGAAATGCAGTATTTTTACTATATGAAAAACTAGAGCTTATGACATGGGAGCAGGGATTTATTTCCTTTATACATATACCTATTTGTTTCTGTCTGGGTGCTTCACTGTGAGACAATATGACAATATTGCATCTTCATTGTGTCACTTCTTTATTTTCCAGTTCTAGGAATGGGTATAGAAGTAGACTATCTGGAACAGTTTGGGACTTCATCAGTAAGTATGACATCAAAATATTTTGTTTACCTCACTGGCAGAGGGGAGAGGAAAGGAAAATGAAACTGTCAAGCCTTAAATGTTTTCGACAAATACTTTGAACTTGCCCACAGAAATATAGGTTCTATTCCAAAGGAATGTGTTGATAAGGCTGGGCAGGGGGTGATGGTGGAAGGAATAGTTATAAGCAATTCTGCTAAGGATCAGAGGTCTTACGCTTTCAGTTTGTAAAGGTGCTATTTTTCTTTAATAACGGTGAAACTGAGATAGATGACGTTTCACCTCTCTGCTTGCCAAAACTACAAGAACATAATGCTTTGAAAGTGCAGGATCATTGTTTCGAAAATATTTTTTTCTAAGCTCTTTTGTTTTATGGGCAGTTTCAGGAAATCTGTCTCTAAATTGGGCATGTCATGTTTCAATCAGTTCAGCGTAGTTATTCTTTCTCCTACTTTGGTTCAGAGTGGGAGTGTCTCTGAATATACAGTGAATACACTGAATTGAAATTGTTTTTTGATTATGCTGTTTGTCCTTATTGTTGTATGAGCAAAGACAGAGAATGACGTACACTGTTCATTCAGCTTATGATACTGTCTTTCCCTTTCAGTGTCTTCTGCTGGTTTTGAATAGCTCATAAATGTTTGCCCTTTTGGTTCTGTCTGTGAGCAGATTGAGTTCACTTGATATTACATAAGGATTTAAGCGTGTGGGCACTGAATTCTCTTACACAATTTTTCTCCTGAGAACAATGCTCTGGCCACTGAAGAACAGGCTCACCCTCTCTCCAGAGGATTATTTATGTGCGTGGGATGTGTGTGTTGTGCTATGAAGCAGCATATCTGCCAGTTTATGCCTCTTTCCCCTCAGTTCAAAGAATCTGCCTTGAGGAAACAGTCGCTTTATTTGAAGTTTGACCCTCTGCTGAGAGACAGTCCGAGAAAACCAGTTTCTGGTACTATTGAAACAAATACAAGTATGACAGCTCCACTTCAGTGTGGGTAGGTATTGACTTGGTCTAGGGTGTATTACATAGCTTTATAAAGAAAGGTAGTGCTTGAATATAATGGTGTGTGTTTGTTCATTTTTAGTCCTGTTGCTGATTTAAGTAAATTGCTTGAGGAAGCTGAAAAGCCTGGAGTGAGTCTTCAGAATGAAGAAAAACCAAAAGGACTAGATCTTCTGGGAACATTTACAACTTCTGTAAGGGTGCCTGGAATAGTATCAGGTTTCATGTTGATATTTTTGGAAAAGGGATTGGCTAGGTTCTGGACTTAAGACTTATGCAGATATGCTAAGGAGCACAGAATACTTAATGCTTATTTAAACTGTTATCTTAAAAACCAGGTTGGATACTCACTTACATCAGAGTTGAACTTTTTGATGGACTTCATTTTAAGTATTAAAAACTTTTTTGTGGAAACTGGTGGTATTGTACATGATTTAGTTTTTAAGAATACTTTAATCAAGCAATCTTCTCATGCATCTGAAGCCACAAAAGTAAGACAAGCTTGTATTGCACTGCTGGGATGAAAAGCACTTCTTTGATTAAACTTGATGCTGTACAGTCTAAGGTTTATAGTTTGAACAGCCTTTTATGAACAGATCTGCACACAGCAATTCATCCTGAAATGGTGCCTTTTCTACTGGTGGGGAGCAGCATGTTGTCCTCTGCTTTGTTTGATAGCTATAATTAGTGGGTAGCAGTTTCTGTTAGACCTTAAAAATAACTACATAGTTCTAAAAGAGATCTACAAAATAAGAAAGCTATGATAACAAAGTTTGGAGGTATTTTGGGTGTTTGAGTAAAATAGTTTGACTTACTGTCAAATAATCTGCATACAGCTAATCAATGTCATGAAAATAGGAATCTGCTGAAACTCTCTTTTTCTCTCCTCACAGGACACAGATCCCCTAATTCCAGACTCCCTGACTAGTGATGTTCCTCCACTCCCTCTGGCTGTTTCCACAAACACTGCAGTGGATGCTATTGTAGATGTGCTAAAATATAGCCAAAAAGACATGGATGCAGCTGTTGAGCTGGTTAAAAGAGAGGTATGGTGACCCTTCCAAGGCAGAATTTTACACAGCCTTGAAAGTCCCTTGTGTCTAGCTTATCTGGTATAAATCTATATACTTGCTAATTCTTTCCATCTTGCTCGATATAAGCATGTCATTCTAAAAAGCTTGCTGTGCACTTGATAGGAGCAGTAGGTATAGAAGTCTTCAGAGCTAATATCTAAGGAAATATGGTAAACTTCACTATTAGTCAGTCAGGTTCTGCCTTAGAACTGGTCAGTATTAAAAAGCATCCATTATCAGATGGAATGGTTAGGCTTAATATCAGTGATAGGACTACTCTTTTTTAAACTAGGCAGGAAATAACCTGGTCTTGCCAGTGTGAAGGAGCGGCTTCTTCCAATATGATTATTTCCTTAAACCAAGATAAAACTAATACCAATTCAGTGCAGTGGTCAATTTTTTTTTTTTTGTGGGATGGAGAGGCACGACAGTATGTCCAGCTTATAAAATAAAAGTGAGATCTAGAGCTCACTGTGGAGGAGAACAACATTAGTGAAGGAGGGGAGAAGTAGTCAGTGGGATTTCAGTGTATCGCTACAGAAATTGCTTGTGAACCCCCATCTAATTGCTGGTGCAAGAAGAGTTTTGTCCACTCCAAAAAAATTTGAGTATTTGATTCATTATGATTGCTGGGTTATGTAACCTTACACATACTAAATGTAAGAGGAGTACTTTAACATAGATGTCCTTAAAGCTAATCGTGTCACTTCAAAATTAACTTCAGAAGAAAAAAAAGCATTCAAAATTCCTGACTAGCTATACTGCAGGCAGTGACACTAAGGACACCAAATGAAGATAACCTGTGGTTATTTGGTGCTTAAGTTATTCTTTCCCTTTAGAATACAAAGATACTAGCTTTTCTAGGAGTAACTTTTGCTTTCTGTCACTTAGGGAGGACACTTTTACCCAGCATGTTGCCTAGTACAGGAAAACAAGTGCAGCTTGGACAGGGGATGGCTCTTAGTGCATTAATCTAAAATGAAGAATTTATGTAATAACAGGGAGTAAAGCTTGTAATATCTTAAAATTGGTGCTCTGATCTCTTATTTCAAAGAAGTTTTTTAAACATGCAAACATAGCTGTAGCAAGACAGGTGTGACTGGATGACTCCAGCTGTGTGTCACTTAAAAATAAAAGCTTGGAATTACTATATTAACCTGAAAGGAAGACAGACTAAATTTTAAGATTACTTTTTTGGTGAAACAACTCAAGGTGGGGGGGAGGAACCCAACCTATTTTCCTTCTGGGCAAATACAGCACTTCATGGAAGCATGCATTTTGGGTCTACTAAAAGTTTCTGTTGAGTTTGCAGCTGAAAGTTTCTAACCATTTTCCCTCTTCACACACTTTTGCTTTTGTAACATCTGTTCTAGCCTAACTATTGTTAATTCTTTCTCTTTATATTTTAGTACATTTTTTCACTTGTGCCCCACTTCCTGTCATCTGAAATATTACAACACATCTAAAATGAGTTTACTCTAAAATCTGAAAATCAGTGTACTAGTATACTGTGCAACTTTCAGGGGAAATCAGCAGTAATCATGTGCTCTCACCTTATCTGGTTTAAAGTTCCAAGTTGTTTTATATATTTTGGGCCTCTTGTCATTGAAGGCCTCCCACACTGCAGTCAACTATCAGTTATAGTTCTTGATAGAAACTCCAGGGCAAAATTAAGTTTATAGAGTTTGCACAAAGCATTTAGAAAAGAGTGCTTATACTGCTTAATACTGTTACTGTGAGCTCTGCTTTAATTCAGCTGATGTGAAATAGGGATGGTTATTCTTAAAAGAACTGAAGTATCTTTAAATTTGGAAACATGGTAGAGGGAGGATTGGAGGTTGAATATAAATTATTCCAAACAGCAATTTGATATTGACTAGAATAGACTTCTGGTATTTGCTCTCTCTTGTGATAAGATTAGCAGATTTGTGTTGCTTTTTTTCCTGTCTGTCTTGTAAGGGAAATACATGTCACTTGAGAGAATATTAATTCTTGAGAGGACATAACTGGCCAAGGAGCAATGATCTACATATGCAATGAGTAAGAGTAGCCAAGAGGTTGACTGAGTTGACTCTAATCTTGCCATTTGAAGAGATATTGGTAACGTTGAGTGGGAATCATGTGTGTGAAATCTACATATCAATCTACTTCTTATTTGACTCAAATTTGTAATGAAATACCTAATTTTTATTCTGTTAAGTAGTTAGAACTTAGTTTTCTCTTCATGAAGTTATAACTAAGTTGCCCTTCAGTCTTCTGAGTATCAAATCTTGTGTCTCTTCCTGTGCAAGAAATAAAGGTTTACTTTTTCCCTCAAAGGTTCAAGAGAAACAGTTGGAGACTCAAGAATGGAAAAAGAAATACAATAAGCTTCATATGGAATACAAGGAAATGGGGTATGGATCTGTCCTGATTTTTATATCTACTTATTTATTCCAGATTTTTCTAAGTTATGTTCAACTTTTTTTTTCATGTTTTTTAGAAAAATAGTTGCTGAGTTTGAAAGTACAATAACACAAATGATGGGTAAGTTCCATATTTATACTTTGAATGGCATGGGGTGTGCTTAGCCTAAGGTTACTAACTGAAGTTAGTACTCTTCAACTTCTGATAGCATTAATGTTTTGAGTGTTTCCAGAGTAAGTGTAAGGTTTCAGACAAGGTAGAGTAACACTTTTATGCATATTCATACAGACATGATATCACTTGGTAGGTAATGATGACTTCCTGAATGAGGCATGAACATATTTAACTCTGTCTTATTCTCCAGTGGAGTGTGAGCTGTTGGTTTATTAAAACTGGCAGATCCAGTTGTCTGCAGCTTGTGTTTAACTGTTTATTATCTGACCTCATTTAAGTGATAAGTTGTCAGTAGGAGTTCTTGCTGAACAGTCTGGCCTTTGCTTCAGTCGAATTTGTGGCTTCAAAGCAAGAAGGACATTGAATGAAACTCCTGTTTGTATGGGTACATTCTTCTAGTTCAAAGCTGAATAGCCAAATCTGTGCCTTGCTTAAATGTAGTTCTTTAAGGAGACTGAATATTTTGTCAGCTTTTTTGTGCTTCTTTAAGCGTATGGGAAACATAGCTCAGGTGTGCTAACAAAAACTTGTCCTGGAAGAATTTGCTATGCTGGTTTGGCTTGTTATCCCAGTCTCCTCCAGATCTTCCAGCTATTGTATGTATTTAATGAAAACAAATATTTTTTTGATTCCTTGCTTCTATCACAACACTTGAGGCTCCTGTTATGGTAAACTGAGGCACAGTATTTTGACTACATTGCAGGAGAAACAATGCTTTAGGCAAGCACTTCATAATCGGTCTTTCATGGCCTTAGGGTTGGTGTGGGGTAGTATGTAGCAAATGGAGAACATGGCTGCTTCCTTAAAAGCAAAGATAGGGTGTCCTGTCAGAGGAGAGGCTACACTATGAAACCTTTTTTTCCTTAAGAGGAAGAATTGAAGGTGTGGGGGTTATCTGTCCATACTATGGAACTAGTTCTGTGCTAGTGCAATAACTGTCATGAGTGTAATGCTGTTAACTCCACTTTCTTTAGAGGATGCTCAGAAGCAGAAAGAATTTTCAAAGAAAGAAATGCAGAAGATGGTGGAAGAGAAGCAACAAGTTATTTCAGATTTGAACTCTATGGAGAAATCTTTCTCTGAACTCTTCAAACGATTTGAAAAACAGAAAGAAGTGCTGGAGGGTTACCGCAAAGTAAGATCCTATAACATGAATAATATTCTTCCAAGATATAGGAGACTTGGTGAAGAGGAAATGATTAATTTCTAGAGCAGCCATCAATTAGCTAGTATAGGCACTACCTCTAAAACCAGGTGCTAAGTTGTTGTTTAATATTTAAAGATTTTTAAAATTACTGGTTTGTTGTATTTAGTGGCCAGCTTGAAGTATGATAATGATCTCTGTTAGAAGCCAAAGTTTCCTCAAACAGAAGAATGAGCTGTTTCTTGCTGCATGCATATAATTTTTCTGTTAATCAAAGAGACAGGCTGTCATGTAGCAACTGCTGCATAAGGGCAGCTTGTTTTCCCTACATCATGTTGAATGAATGCTGAAGAGGACTTGCTATGACAAGTCAAAATGATAATAGTTTATTGTGTATTCTCTAGCTTAAAAAAACCACCTAACTTGGTAAAGTCAGGCCTTCATTTTGCAGCATCTTCAGAGACTGGAGCAATGAAGCTAATGAGGAGCATAAGCTATGGTTTCTTAATGCATGAAATGCATAAAAACTGATTCAGTTGGTGTTTAAAAAAAAAAACCACCTTCAGATTTTTTTCCTTCAGTTATCCTTTAATGTCTGTTAGACATTAAATCTTAGGCATTAAAGCTTAGAACTATCCTGTTAGAAGTTTCATGGTAGTCTAGATTTGAGAAACAGGCATAACGTTTGTGTTATAACTTGAGTTTCTGTTCTACTAACACGTCAGGCTTCCTTCATCTTGTGTTCCTTCCATTTCTCCACCCTAAGTTCAGAAGCCTTTTCCTTAGCACAGAGTTAAAGCATCACTTGGAAACAGAGTTACTAAATTCAAGAGCTGGAGTTAGTAGGGAGTCTTAGCACTTGTTTCAGAGTTCCACTTGCTATAATAGCTAATAAAATAAGGTGTCATGGTGTCTGTGCCTACCAAGGTAACTTTCTTGCTGTTAATGTTGGATTAATTTACATCAGAGTCCAAAGCCTGAATCTTTTCATGGATGCTCTGAAGTAGTTGGATTTCTGGATATTCTTAGGACAATTGCAAGCTAAGACAAAGCTGATTTAAAAAACAAGCAAACAAAAAAACCCCACACAACTGATTAGTGACCTTAGTTTTAGTGACCTTTCCCCTTTAATAAAGTTTATTAAATTTATAAACAGTATATTGGGAGGAAATGGGGTGAATAAGTCTTGGTTTGCGAAGTTAAGAGTTGAAAGGGAGAGTTTTAGTCCCTATGTAGGTCTATGGGACTTAACAGTTGTTCCTGTTGTTCTGATGAGCAAATACTGCCGCTTTGGTGTAGTCAAATAGCTCATTTGTGGAGAGACTCTTCTATCTACTAGCACATAAAAAGCTCACTAAGCTGCTTGGTTTTGTGACAGAATGAAGAAGCTCTGAAAAAATGTGCTGAAGAATACCTGGCTAGAATTAAAAAAGAGGAGCAGAGATATCAAGCACTAAAGGCACATGCTGAAGAAAAGCTACATCAGTAAGTACCACGTCAGGAAGCCAAGTACTGGGAATGAAATATATAAGTTTTCACAGTTGCTGCAGAATGTGGGTCATTAATACCAAAACTTGGGTTAAAACATTTTTAGTTTGGGGGTTAATCCAAAGTACAAGCATCTGTTGAGAGTCTATGAACAGTTTTGCTGTGCTGTCTGAAAGGGATGTAAACACAATCTTACTTCCATTTCAGAGCAAATGAGGAAATTGCCCAGGTACGAAACAAAGCTAAATCAGAGACTGCAGCACTACAAGCCAGTCTCCGCAAAGAACAAATGAGGATCCAGTCTTTAGAGAGGACCCTGGAACAAAAGGTTAGTCAAAATGCCATGAGTGAGTCTCTTCAAGCTATTGCCCTAGACTAGGTCCAGAACTATCTTGTACCAGTGCTAGAAGCAGTCAGGCAAACTGTGCTTGTTTTGATGGCTGCTGTCCTGGCAGGCTTTGGAAAACAGGCATTGAAACATACGACACAACTTTATGTCAAGATTTATCTGTATGTTTAGACTGTTCAGAGCAAAAGGTTCATTCCCATAGGTGGGTTGCAGAGGAGATCGATCCAGACTACTGTGTCAGGAGGTTATCTAAACTACTGAAGGAGATGGTGATCTAAAATTTAAACGTGTCCCAGAGCAGAATCTGGGAAAGGATCTTGAATAACTGTCTGGTTCAGCTTGTTCATAAACATGATTTGTAAGCTGTTAGCACTCATACAGATTGTTCTATATTAACTGAACTCTTTCAATATTGTTTGGACCATTAATCCTTGTATTTGATATTGTTTCATATTGCATAGATAAAGTCTTTGAAGTGTTTCCTTTAGAAAACATTCTGAGGAAAAAGCTTTTTGAGGGTTAAAAGTCATTGCTGGAAATGCGTGCTATTAGTTTTACTGCAGTATGGTTGTATCTTTGCCAGCATTGAAGACTCAAAATTAGATAATGCTGACACATTCCTGTTAAGGAAAAATCCTGTATTTGTGTTAGTCTTCAGGCTTATGGCTAAGGTTTGCATAGCTGAGGAAACGGTAGGCCTGTAACTGGAGAGATAAGCCATTTAACACAGCACTAGTTTTGTTCCTGGTACAAATACAGTAACATTTTATGTTACGAACTCGTATTAAAATGGCTTGACCATATAAGGAATTATAGAAACTGGAAAATATTGCCACGTCAGTGGAAGTATCAAAGCATCATCCTACAGAGTTGTCTGTCTTGTGAAGATTAAAATCTAAACTGTCACTATCTTGAATTTCAGTGTATTTAACAAAAAGACTGAGTCTGAAAAATCTTATTTCCCTAGATCAATTGGTCTCCAGGTATAGTGGTATAGTCTGGAAGAAGTAGAGACAATGTACTGGATTCTGGCTTACTTCCTGGGGCTCTTAAGGTTGCCATGTGACCTTCTACAAAGTTGACTGTCCTTTAGAGTAAATTTGCATGAGTCACTAGCATGTAAATGGATGTTCTGTTCCATGTGTTGGCAAACATGACTTGTTGTGACTCAGCTCACCGTATGGATGTAGCATAGCTTAGACATACCTGAAACTCACTTTTTCTTCTGTCTTCACAGACTAAAGAAAATGATGAACTAACGAAAATCTGTGATGACTTGATCTTGAAGATGGAAAAAATTTGATAGCTTAACTGTCTTGTAAATATGTCTAGTCTGACTTCCTGTCTTGTGTGTTCACTCACTTTTTTAATTATGTATGTGTGGGGAAAAATAAAACTCTTGACTTGTACTTGTCTATTATTGGTTGTATTTTTTGTAGGAAATGTCAATAAACCTAAGTTCAGTGGCCACTTCCAGTAGGTAACAATGCCTTGCATAACATTTTCACATGTCACTCAAAGGAAAAACTTCTAATCATCTTGCCTTCAGTCTTTTCCCTGTGTAATACTGAGGTTCTGTACTCATGACCTGGCTTTGCTAGTGAGGGTCAGGATGGGCCACTGTTGCGATTTGCAGTTCCTGCTGTCTCACTTAAATGAAAACATTCCAGCGTTACAAGATTGTAATAAAACTTGTGACAAATGCTATAAAGTACTTAGTGATGTAAAAAAAAAAAAAAACAAACAAAAAAACAACTTGGAACTTCACTTGTGTGGTTTTCTGTTTTTAAGAGGAGCTGGAGTGATTCTGTTTTTACAGACAAGCCAAGCAGAGTACTGAATAGCAGGACAGATTGCTTGCTACTCTAGCTCCATGATTTTTTTTTTTTGTGTTATTAGTCTGTCTGATGCTATTGACTTTCCAGTCACCAGTCAAGAACTCGCTGCCACTTGCCTGTAATGGAAAGCCTTGAGAGACAGAGGCTGCAGGTCACAGGTTATGATGAAGTCAGCTTTAATGAGGGCAATAGCAGACATCTCAGATAAGCTGTTATTATCTAACAGACATTAACAGGATTGCCTCATTGCAAGCTACAGCTTTTTATTTCTAATATTACTGGGAGGTCATTCCCTCACTTGCCCGACTAGTAGCAGTGCCTTCCTCTCAGAAGGGCTGTTGCTGCTGGGTGTGCTCTTAGCTGTACTTAGAGCCCTTCTCTTAAATATAAGGGTTGTCTGCCAGGGCAGGTGGAAAAAGGAGTAGCAGCGTGTAGGAGTCTGGAGCCTACTCCTTGGTTAGGTAGCTACTGGTCAGTATTGTTATATGTATTTGCAGCTGTATGTAGTAGGAACATCCTATAGCGCAGAGCAGGTCTACAGTTAATTAGCATGCTTCAAGTTCATGGTATGTGGGGTTTTCTTTGATTTCTGCACTAACAGAGTGTCAGTATGACATCAGTAGCAACAGTATGAATGCCTATCTCCCGCAGAAGTTGTACTGGTGTAAGTTTTCTTTAACTTACAGCTTAGGAAAGTTCCGATAGTAACAGAGAAAAAATTAGTTGCAGAACAGTGTACAAAACCAAAATTTACTCCCTGCCTCAACTTCAGATAGCAGGGATTACTCTAGACTGTGTCTTGGGATGCTCCTTTGTATATAGACTTAACCATAGGAATGAGAAATCTTGGATTTGGGCTAATTTGTGAACTGTCTTGCCCACATGTGTTTAATTATAGAAACTGATTTCTATTAAAGTTCTCAAAGAGTACTAAGGTTGCAGGCTGATGTTAGCCTACAATTAGATAAAGTTCAGCATATAACCACAAAGGTTAGACCTGCTTTTTCCTCCCTGGTGTCAGATCCCGTCAGTGGTGTGATGAGCCGGACAAACTGGTCTAGGGGAAAGAGTGTTGACTGGATGAAACTGCTGTTTTGCAGTGGATCAGTGTGCTGTGCAGGTTCACTTTGTACCTCTTACACAAAAAGAGGGGTAGAAAAGGGCAGAGCATTTTAACAGAATCCCTGACTAGATTAATGCATAGCTGAACTTGCATTATTAACTTTATAAACTCACGTTATTAGGGATAAGCCTGCAATGCCAAATCTTTCCACAAGATGCAGCTGCTGCTCTTTGAAATGTTTGCTGTACTAGAGTGGGCTGTGCTTCAGCACATTGCGGTGATGGAGATTGTCCCTCTCTTCTCTAGTTGTGCTTAATGCTAATAAAACAATTATTTTCATAGATTCCTGTCGGAAAAGACAAAGAGCTGCCAAGTGACTTATGCCAACAGACTACACGTGAATAGTGACAGTGCTCTCGAGTTTTTGTGCTACCGGTGCTAAAGTGTACCTTGCACTGTGTACACCTGTAGGTAACTGCTGCATAAGGGAGCACTGGGATCTTCCTTACTTTACTTTATTCTTTCAGGGTGAAATGGCTTTCTGTTATTTATGCTGAATATCTCTGGTACAGTAGTTTGCTGGGTGAAGGGAAGAGAGCTGCTAGGTGGAGAAGGGAGGGGAAATTTTCAGCCTATTTTGTTCTGCCGCTTGAATATAGCGGGCTTACAGACACACCATCCCCAGTCTGCTGATAGGGGTAGATACAGAAGTCCAATAGAGACCAACATACCAGATACAGGTGCTGTCGTAGTGTTGGTACCTGACAATTTGCATCGGATCTGATATCGCACATTATCAAAAATTGCTCCTTGTGTGGCCAGTTATTGCCTGTTGATATCAGATAATGGAAACTGCCCTTCAGTGTAGCGTGGAAAGGCAGCACACTGCACTTCTACTGTATTCTGTGACCACTGCCTGTGAAATCTGCTCAGGGCTCTCCTGCTTGCTGGTTGTGTCGGTAGTTACAAGAAAACTGACAGTATGTGAAAACCAGTGCTTGAATGGAGATTGCTGTAAATGCCTGGGCACTGAAGAGGATGAGTGAGCAGTTTTCGAATGTGTGAGTCCCCAAGGCTTAACTTCATGGAATTACCTAGCTTTCAGCTTGGATAACTATATTTTGCTTGCCAAAGGCTGGGGAGCTGGGGGCCTCTGCGTTTTTAAACTGCTCAGAAGGGATGGCTTGTTTTTCTCTGCAGGTGCAATACGTACCTCCAACTTAACACTCACACCATCTGTAAGAATTTAGTATTTTGTAATTCCTAGATGAAAAGTATCATGTAAATGTTACCTTCCTTATTTTAAAGAATCGTTCTTGTTATTATCCTTCTAATGCTGGACAGTCCCCTTTCACCTTTACAGCATACAATGCAGATGGCCAGGTGCACATTAATGAACCTGTGTGAGCTGTTGTATGCAAAATACATGTGTGTTTCAGGGGAATTAGCGTACGCTTACTGAGATAAGAATCAACCTGCCTGGTTTGTTATCTTATTGCCACTTACTTACTGAGCCTCATCTAATGTGAAGTGGCCTCTCTGCAAGCAGAGAATAGGAAAGAAAACTGATACTGCTCGATGCCTTTTCTTGCTTGGTTTATTATTGTTTATATGAACATTTGCTATGTACTGTACAAACAGAAGATGACAGTTCTTGCTCCAGACAGCCTGTTCCCAGTTCAAGTATACAGGAGGATGTATTTTATTTCAGAGCCTATTGGGGTGGATCAAAGGTACTGAACCTGCTTATGTGATCTGACAGCATTGGTATGTTTATCTCAAGGGCTTCCACAGGTCTGTGCTTTTAACACCTTTTCGTAGCATTTTGTGGGATCTCCAGGAAGTCTTCAGGATACACATCTGCCCTTGGACTCTTCTCAACCATGCTACCACACAGGTAATCTGTGCCATATACCTGCACTGATGTTGGTCAATCTCTCTTGTAATGGGACTTTTTCTTCTCTCAAGCTTCCAAAGCAAGCATAAACCTGTAGCCTTGCCTACATGGTCCAAAGTCGCCTTCTTTCCAGCCATTTCCACTCTTGTTCCACCAAAACAAATTGTCAGCAGAACATTTGTCATGGTTCAAGCACAGATTTTAGTCTCTTGCATAGTTAAAGACTTCAGTTCAGAAGCCATGGCTTAAACCCTGCTGGATTCAGGGAATGTCTCCAGATTGATCCTAGGGTCAGTGGGTTGGATTCTGACCAACTTTCTAGTCCTTTTGCACTATTCTGACAGCAGAAAGTAATTAAAGAAATGTCATAGTTTGACATGAGGGAATTTCAACAGAGTCATCTCTCTCTGAAACTGGAACCAGGCAAAGGCTGAATCAAACTCTGTGACTTCAACTGGACATCTAAACATACAGCTTCACTTCTAAGGTTTCAATTTATACCTCCAAAGCAGGTATAACTCATCTTTTTGCCCCTCCCCGTTGTAAAAATTTAAATTGTACAGAAGAAAAACAGAGAAATAATGGACCATCTCCTATTTTTCCTCAGTTTGGAGGACGAATTTATTACCTGAAGTGGCAAACAACAGAGTATTTTAAAACAGAAAGGGGAAATTAATACTATTTTTCCATTAAAAGCTGAACTTACAAAGCATTTAACTTCAGCATGCTGTCTTTGGCTATATGAGGAGCTCTCCATCTTTTCAGAAGTCATTAGATCATGACATGACTAATCTTTTTATGGTTTTGAAAGACCCATGTGTTTTTGACTTTGTCAAATGGATCAGCCACAGGATCTACTTTCTTACGTATTTCTTTTCCTTTCCAGTATGCCTAATGCAGACAAACTAAATCCTCTGCAGGAGTGAAGGGGAAGGAAGCTCCTTGCAAATTTTGTCCTGTTTTTGACGACAGTGCCAGTAAAATTAACTGCAGTTTACATCAGATATTTGCTTTTCGCCCATGATGTCTTGCTGTTTGAAAGTCTCTAGTAGTTTGCAGACTCAGAACCTTTGTCAGACCCTGATTTTTCTCTCTGTTGGGAGAGTTTCCCAGTGGTGAAGTTCTGCTGTCCTTAAAAGGGTTATGGTGTAACTTTATCCAGCTATACAGAGTCTCTCCTGGCTCTTGGTGTGCAAGAGGACAGTCCCTTGGCTAGTGTCACCTGTCAGAGCACTACAGGAATTGATGGAGCTGGGGACCTGCTTGTCTGACTATGTTTATATGATAGGTCTCAGTGGCCCAGAAGCAGCTGTGACCGTTTAACGGGGCTAACGTGTGTTATGGGTTGCAGCAGAGCACCAAGTGTGCTCGATGTGTCATATGGCTTGTTAGGCTTGAGGAAAGAGCCACTGGGGACACAAACATGTGGTGAATCTTCCTCTCCGCATCTCTTTAAATCTACTTAGACTTGCAGTGCAAGACTGGGGGGAAGACCTTCAGACGCTTCCAATACTCACTTCTCTGTTCCCTTACTCCCAAACCTGGTCTCTAGCCCTTTCATACAACGCCAGGGTTGAATTCAGACTCTTCTGGAGGAAATGTGGCAAGATGGCATGGAGCTATCTGATGAATAATTTACACTTTTTCTTCTCTTTCTGTTCTCCAAGCTTGCTGAGCAATATTGTACCCTGGAGCCCAGTTAACTGATTTACTTTTTGCTTTTTCATTTCTTTTAATGTCTGAAAAATAAGATTGCTTTCTATTGTCTGATTTAACTTAATCCTCAAAGAAACAGTTTCCCTGCAGTGCCATGTAATTTTTTCTTTAAATTTTTTTCCAAATCAAGTGCCTACATTGCTCCCTCCCAACGCAAGTAAATGTTGTGCTTCTCAAATTCAATCAACCCGTTTCCTTTTGTACAAGTTCTTCAAGCCAGTTCTGTATTATTCACCCCTGGGAATGCACCAGCCAAAAAGAGAACAAAGCTAACAGAAAGGTGATGCTGGCTTTGGGGACCAAGCAGCACATATTAATCAGTGTGAATGGGCTGTGCATCTCAGAGGGCCAGAGGGTGCCAGTCGGACCCCGGTGGTGAGAGAATACAAATGTTTTACATTAATTTCCTGTCTGGGATTTGTCCCTAGTTTAAGTGAACTGCTACCATTAAGGAAAAAACCTACCATTCAGGAACTGAACACTTTTGGGAAGTTAGTTATGCAGTGTCTCATCATGCAGAAAGTTCCACCGCTTGTCTGTCTTTTGGCATTTAAAACAACATCCCCTGCCTTTCTTTCCATTAGTAAACCCAACAGGATTGCGTTTGGGAAGCAAGCGACAAGCGTTACTCTGGCTTGCACCAAGGAGTTGCGCGGGAGCCCGTGCCCGACAGCTGATAATTTTATTTATAATGGTGGCGCCACAATTTGCCATTCTGTTTGAAAGCATCATTGGTATGACAAGGGAGAACTATGTTTGGGTTGGAAGAGAGGTAAATGCTGGTCTAAAAATAGATCCTCAGCCTAGCTCCTAAAGTGTGCTCAACAAAGCTGAGGAGGCAGGGACGTGACAGCTGCTTTGTTTTCCCAGTCACAGTATCATCTGCTGCTGCTGTGATTTTATTGCTGCTATTCACTATGGCCCCTAGAGCCTAGATGCAGAAAGTCTTTGGATATAATCCATGATATCAGTCAATAATGTTTATTGGATCTTGCAGTAAAGATGGGGTTTAGTCCATTGCAGGGTATAGTGGCCTAGGTGACGGGAGCTGAATTTGAGTGCTGGGCTCTGAGTGCTGAGTAGTAGCGTGCGCTTGGAGAAACCACTTTGGTGTTCTGTGCCCCTGTTTCCACGGTGGTGGCTAGAGATTAACAGTGTCTGTTGCTTTTACACAACACACTTGGAGATGTTCAGTTCCAAAAGCTGTGTTACTAATATTTTCCATCTGATGGGCAGCCTGGAGCTAGCACTTCAAATTTTTGCTGCCCAGATCTCGTGATAGGAAAGCTGTTGTTCCGATAAATGAACTAATTAACAATGAAGCATCACATCTGGTTGAAAAATCTCTGCTGTAGTTTCTATGGAGATTTCTGTAAATAAATAAAATCCTTTCCAAAACAGTGTTTTGATCAGGAGTTGTTTCCAAACAATGGAACTTATATCTGGGTCCCAAATCTGAAGTCTCCAGCCGAGATCTTGTCCCACTGGAATCTGGGATATCAGGGCTGGATGATTTTAACTCTTTAATGTAGGTGATGTACAAGAACTCTCCTTCCAAATACAAACCTGATTTAAATTGATCTGGCACTTTTTGCATTACCCATGACAAGTGATGTAGGAGCTGTCTCTGTTCACAGCGCAGTGGTACCTCCAAACCAGACAGCGCAGTAAACCACCTATTTATAATGAGAAAAATGTGCTGTTTCTAAATAAAAATGGAAACAGCCCCACGTTTTCTGTAAAACGAGGGCTTTTAAGTAGTCTGTAAGTGGTGGCTGCTGTTAGGGCCCAGAGCGGTCAGTGCTGGGAGTGAGGCAGAAGCACCTCACCAGCATGCTGGAGGACTGGCCATTGCAGAGCCCACAGCAGCTGGTGCGTTATCGCGCACCATTTATTTAGCTGGCACTGACAAATGCATTGCTCAAACTCTTGACATTTCAATACTTGGAGTGACTCAACATGAGCACTGGGTGTTATTAACCTCTTTCTGGTGCCCGAGGTCCTTCCAGAGGCAATTATGCAAGGCGGAGCCTGGAGTCAGTTTGTCTGCCAGGGTTCTGTTATTCATTCCTCCCCGCATCTTTTACCGTAAAGCCCCTCTGAGGAGCGCTGGGAAAGCGCTTGCGCTCTCAGCTTAGATAACAACAGCACAAAGGCCAGAGGAGGATGCTGGTGGTGACACCAGCTGTTGATGTGGGACGAGGTGACTGAGAAATGTGTGTCACTGATCAATAGCTGGACCAGGTATGAATGTACCATGAAACGTCCTTGGCGTGGACTGAGAATATTATGTCTATTCAGACTGCACGAAAAAAATTAGGAAGTGTCTGTGTATACTTGAGAGTAAACGTTGGTTGTTTGGCTGGGTCCTGAAAGGGAAAGAGTCCCATTTGGAAGGAAATGACTCTCCCAGTGCTCTTTGGAGTTAAGCGTACTAATCTTAATTTCCAGAATTAGGTCTAATCTGAGCATCCATGCTAACCTGAGCAGGAAAAGAACTGCAATTGGAAATGTTGGCAGCATACTTGTCTTTTTCTGTTTACATATGTATATTTATAGGTATACATGTGTCCATACGTATACGGACATCTCTGTAAGCTTCACTCCTTGCTTTCTGATCAAGGCTTCCTAGGGCATCAGCAGCAGGGATGTGTGCATATGTCTGTTGGGAAGCACAGCTAAGGAGCTAAGGGTTGTTTTTAATATCCATCTATTCATTTTTATCCCAGCTCTAGCTGGGCAGCCTGCTGCTTGTTGCAGCAAGTGTTATGCAGAGCTGGAGCTGGTGGTTCCTGGTATCCTTGTTGGGGGTTCTGTGAGGATGAGGCTGGCTGCAGAGAATTGACTATTCTCCCTTGCACAAGAAGCTTAACTCACTCAAAAGAGAGATCTGCGAAGCCATATGTGAGAAATCGGCGTGCCACTTTTATTGCTTTACAATTAGAGTCAGGGTCTAACTGTCTTGTGAGCTTATACAGGTGGCCAAGCTTCTTGACCTTAGATGTGATATCCCAAAATCTTCATGGGCTGAAAGCCACCAGCCTTGAGCCGTGTGCTGTGGAGAAGAGGAGAGTAGTGCACAGGCAGGCAATGATAACTTTAGCTCAAAGGCCCCATTGCGAAACAGGAGTGGTCCTGTCATGCAGCCTGGTCTCACTACCCATGCCCTGCACTGCTGGGGATGTGGAGTGTCCCTTGCAGCCCCTCTGGGGCTTACCAACTTGGAGAAGTCCTGCCATAGTTAAACAAGTGTCCCGATCCACTGACAAGAAAGCATTTTGCATGGCTGCCAGGTGTTTTGCAGCTGATTAGTGTGGATGGACAGGGAGCAAAGCAGCTTGATTGCTGTAGACAAGGAATTAGGCTACCTGTACTGCCTGTCCAAGTGTGAAACTGCTATGCACTTAATTATTTACTTTGCTCACAGTGATATTCAGTTTCTCAGCATTGTAAGGAATATTATTTATGGGAACTTTATCCTCCTGGCAACTAACGCAGTAATTACTTCAGACTGCATCTTCCAGTTCGATTTTGCTGTGGTTTGTGGCTGTGAAATCCAGAGGATGTTAAAGAAATGGATAAAAGGGATTTACATTGTGGATTCTTGCAAGTAAAATGAACTCCAGCTTGGGTTTTAGTTTGATTAACAATGAGTAAAATATAAAGGAAAGGGCTGTAACCCAGAGATTGCAGGAGAAATTAATTGGATGGGCAAATTTGAGTTCCAGGTCTTCTGGTACGGCTCAGGTGGGGTTGTAGGTCGCTGTGTTAGCAGCGAGCCTGTCTTCAAGTCTATACAAGCATGCCAAGAGGGGTCTGAGCCATGAATTCATGGTAGACGATGGTGATAGACCCCAGAGCTCAGGGAAGGCCATTGGCAGCGTGCTGTCAGTTGGATGTAGGGCAGAATGAGCCAGCATGATTTTCAGCCTGTGGTTTGCAAAAGGTTGGGGCTCCATGAGAGGTAAGTACATGCTGCAAGTGGGTTTGGATTCTCCAGTTACTAGTTCATGCCTGCTTTGGTGTGCTGGTGGAGGCCTGCAAATAAGAAAAGGTGAAACCAAGATTGCTTCTTCCTGATCCCTTGGAACAATCAAGACAAGATAGACCAAACTGCAAGGCAGCGTATCCACACCATCTGCAGCAAGGTGTGGGAAGGAGTTAGGTTTTCGCCTTGGCTGTAAAACTGGATGCTCTCAACTTGCTTTATTCCCACTGCAAATCTTATGGGACTGGGTTAGCACCAACAGAAACCAGCATCACCTCAATAGTATTGATAAATAGATCCAAGGCACGTTTCAGTATGGCACTCAGGAAGCTAGAAATATCCTGGTCAGATCCTCAAAGGCATTTAGACATGTTATTCTCATGGATTTTGATGGGAATGATGCACCTCTTTATGATGAAGACCTGAGCCCTTATTCCTCCTTTACACGCTGTGCTTCGCCCATGGGGAGGTGGCAGTGTTGAGATGAACTCCTGCCACTAAGCTGCACTCTGCTGCATCTGCTGCAACTTCTGTCTGCTGAAATATATTTTAATTTAACTTATGATTCTAAAGGTATCTTTAAAAATATATGGCTGAAGCAGGCTGGTGTCACTCCAGTGGAATCAAACGTTTCCTCTGGCTGAGAGCTAAACCGCCTCCCAGCTGTTTCACCCAACACAAAATGCACTTCTCCAGGGTGGGAGGCTGGTGTCACAGCAAATTGCCTTTCCTTTCCTTTGCTTTTCATCTCCCTCATCACAGCTCTGCACATAGATCAATAGACCACTTCCAACTCTCAGCTTTATAGGCCAGCGGAGAGATGATCTCTCCTTTACAAAGAGAACTAGGGAGGCGACACAAGAAATCCTGGATTAGAGCCACTGATAGGTCACAGCAGGAGCAGAGAATGAATTGCAGGAAGGAATTGGTAGGTTTTAAGGACTATGACTTTTAAAGACTGGCAGGTTGGGGCCATGTTAAAGGTCTGCAGAACACATCCAGGACTTTTCAGTCTCAATACTCTTACCTGACTGAGGGTCTGACATGAGCCATGAGCTCCATGGGGTGAAGTCTCAATTCTTTCCCCCCATCCTAATCCAAATCATCCATCCTGACAAAAGCAACGAAGAGCCAACACCTCCTTGCACAGAAATAAATGGAATTAAGAAACCCGCCTTGCTAGAATAAGATAACAGCATCTTTCTCCATAGAGCCATGTGTGTCCTGGGGCATGTCCCTTGCAGAGACACTGCAGGTGCCAGGCTATCTTTGTCTCCAAGAGTGGAGGAAGCCAAATTGCAGCAGTAAGGTGCTGTGATCTCCAGCCCGTGTCCCCATGTCCCAGTGGCTGTCCAAAGCACATGGTGTGTCCATGGGCAAAGGCAGTTTCTGGCAGGTGGCTCCCAGCCTGGGCAGCCTGGCCGTGCCTGCTGTCCACAGGTAACAGACACAAGTCCTGATGCAGCTGGACTTGCTGAGCCAGGGTGGAATAAAGGTGGGGAAGGTGATCTAGCAAGGAAGGCAGACATCTCTGCTCCTGCTTTCTCTTACAGGTGGGAATTCAGACATTTCCCAAGCCCAAGAAATTCCTGCAAATGACCTGGATTTTACTTAGACTTGGAATTTTCTAGCTTCTTAAATGAAATCTAAGAGGCTCTCAGACCGAAACATGCTGAGTGAGAGGGAGAACCAAAACAGTGATTTTATTTCCTCCTTAATCTCCTTTTTGCAGCCACTGGTGAGGAAACAAGAAGGTTTTTTTTTTTTTTTTTTTTTTTTTTTTTTTTTTTTTTTTTAGCCCTTTTTTGCTGTGAAACTTTTCTGTTGGGAGAGAGTGGGTTTTTTTCTTACGCTTATTGTGACTTGGGATTGTGCACACCAGCAAGTGACTGACTCTGCATAATAAATTGGAGGTGACCTGAAAAAAATGGATAAGCTGCGGTTTCTTGGGGGTTCAAAAAACATACGCTCCAAACCTATTTGTCTGTATTGACTGTTATTTCCAATTGCCAAGGAACTGCATGTACGCTTCTGCTTTTTCAAAAGCACATTGTGTGTGTTGTTGACAGGAGGCACTTTGGCTCTGAAATGCTGCCAAATAGCCTTGTCAAACAGGGAGATATTTTCTTCTCCCTTTCCTTTCTCCTTCTCTCCTCTCTCTCTGTCCCTCTCCCCCCTTCTCCCTCTCCTTCTCCCTCCTGTCCTCTCTGCACCTCTCTCCTTCTGGTATGGGATATGCGGCAAGAGGCTGCTCTGTGCAAAAGGATGAATTTCGGTTTGTGCATTCCGCAGTGCCATTTGTGTTTCTGACTTTTTAACCATTGAAGGACCTGGCGCAATGGCAGTGACCTTAACAAGGTGACAAGGCCCTCAGTGTCACTCATGAGCAATGCTTGCCTGCAAAATGGCATGAGAAGGTGCCAGCCCTGATGCAGAAACACCAAAGGTCAGGATATCAAGGCAGGCATTGTTGATGGGAGCCTTAATCTTTAATTAATATAAAATGCTCAATTCATATAAAATCCTTAATTAATATAAATGTGCTTAAATAATTTACATACTAAACTGTTTTGAGTCATGATTAGAAGCAACAAATGTTACTGAGAAAGGCAAGGAGCTAAAGTTGTTATTTTGGCTCAGGAAGTGTAATATGAAAGGCAAAGGCAGATAGCCTTTTCCCCCTGGATTTTGTGCCTCTGGTTGTAACATTCTGGTTCAGGAATGTCTATTAATATTAAATAATACACTTGGGTGGCTTTCGTAGGTGGAAATTAGAACTGATTTCAAAGGACTCCAGAGGAGGCCCTTCATAAAGGAAACAAATAATTACACATTGTTTTTTATTTTGTTATGTTTTTACCTTATTTGCATCCAAGAAACTTTAAATAGGCTTTCTTTGTTTGTCCACACTAGAGCAATATAACCAGGGAATTTGGCAGAGTCCCAGATCCTGGCAGCAGCTGCCAATAAAAGCTCGCTGAGCAAGTACAAAAAATAAAATCACACAGTATCATTTTTAACTTTGATTAAGTTGTGCTGAATTGCTCCAAGGGAGGTAATGGCGAGCTCCAAGGGGTTAGGACCAGCACGGGATGTGAAGGATGTTTATCTTAGAAGTGTTTGCTTTGTGCTGTATATGTAGTTCCCACTGCTGGGGAAACACTTTGTCAAAAGCCCACTATTAAAAGAGTTTGGGGAATAAACATTGCAACAACAGGAACAAATAAAAACCTTTATACCATAACGTGCATAGCAAGCCACTGTCAAATAGCAAAGCTGAATGTGCTTTAAAATGCTCCCTGCCATCCAGCGATGGGGCTGCCTTCGATTTGCCAGCAAGCGGCTGAGCAGTGCTGGGGACTGTTGTCCTCGGTCTGACATGCTGCAGCTGATGTGCCACAAGGAGCAAATGGGCGAAGGGCACGGTCTCACTCTTGCTTTAAGGATGACCACAGTAACGCTACTGCTCCTCTGCAGTGTGATGCTATTTAGCATGGGATGCTAGGGAAATTGGCACCTGCGATTTTGGCCTTGTGTGCTGTGAAATGTGAGGGTTTGGGATGTATCCTGGAGCAGGCACATCTGAGAAGGGGAGGAGGTAGCCAGCTGTGCGATGGGAGCCACCACCAGCTCCTTGGCTGGTTATCTGTGGGTGCCTGAGGAGCAGTGTCTGGGATATTTGGCTATTTGTGTCAGCCAGGATCCTATCTCATGTTTGGCATGGTGGAGCGTTAACACGGGTCCATGTTCATGAAACCAACAGATTCAACCCATTCATGGAGATGTCCCACCTCCCTGCCTGAGGCCCTGGGTGCTGCTAGTTGTGCACTGAGCAAGTACAAAAAATAAAATGCCCACAAACACTGGGGGTCCATGCTTGCCTAACAACTTAATGGACAAAAGAACGTTTCTCACTTTTGCTAGAGCTGGGCTCAAAATTTGAAAATGCCCAGCGTTTGCTCCCACATGAAAGGTGCCAGGACAGAAAGCTGTCCTTGCCATCACTGTCCTTTGGCAGCACTTTCATAGCTTCACAAACATTGTGGCTCTTCTCCACTCTGGTCCTTGGTTCTTGTCCTGCACTGTTGCAGTAGTTTAGGGCTGTTCTCTTGCTTAGGACGTCCTTTGCTGGTTCCTAACTGACTCTGTGATACGTCTTTGGGAGTTATCTCTGAGTTTGTGTTCAGAGAGCTGTCAGCCTTCAGATGCTTCAAATTTATGTTTTCTTTAGGGTGCAGGCTCTTCCCTCAGTGCCCAGGATGCCGGGGACATCAGGTCAGCCTGTCCTGCTCTGCTCTGCTCCCTTCCATGGGGGAGGCAGCACAGCTTCAGGATCACAGGTCAGGATCACCTCTCCCTTGACTTATCCTTGTCCTGAAGTAACAACATCTTTGCATGGAGGGGAGAAGACTGGAGGGGAAAATCCTCTAATCCCATCTAATTCTACTCAGCCTTGAGACCTGCTCAGACACCTGCCATCACACTGGAGAGCCCCAAAGCCTCAGACACCAAAACTGCTTCTTTCTTGCCTGGCTTGTGTCAAGGAATGACTAGTAAGCCTCTTTGCGCTGTTGTCCAGAATTTAAGTACTTTTTTCTTTTCTACATCATGGCACAGCCCTGCAATAGATGATTTCCCCATTCATCTCTCCATCCTGATTCGCAACCTCCCTTTGCTTGAAGCTATGTACTTGCTCAGCTGGAGTGGTTGCTGATCCTGTCCTCTCCCTGGACATTTCTGCAGGCCTTGCTGTTTAGAGGTTTAGCTCTGCTGCCCTCAGTAATTCCTCCTGAAAATCTTGGGTCCCACGAAGAGCTCTCTCTTGAGCCAGGAAATGTTCGTGCTTCCCAGTTTGTTATGCAGATGCCAAAGTTCTCAACTGTGAAGCAAAACTCTCTACCCTGTCCTCCATTCCTTGGTTTCAAGTGAAAAAACCACCAAAAACACCACCAAACCCCAAACAATTGTATTTCTTTTCATTCTTCTGGTTGCTGGTGTCTCAGTGCTCATCAAATGACTCAACCTTTGCATTCCTTTGGATGTCATTCTCCAATGCCCCACTCAACTCACGTGCTTTTCATCACAACCAGACAGTAAAATTGGTTACGTTTTTGTTTCCTCCACTTTATCCCATCATCGGCCTGTTACGTACACTGTGCTTCCTTCCACATTGGTCTGAACGTTATTTTTTTTCTCTAGAAATCTATCACCCGCAGGCGTCCTGGCACTGGTTTGCTTCGTTTCTGTGTGGTTTGCCTGCTAACACACTGCTCCAGAGCATCTCTGGCCCAGCCTCCATCATCACATCTCACAGACACACAGGCTGACGTAACTTATGTGCTTTACAGTGGAGATTTTTCTTTTTAAACCCAAAGAAAGAGAGTAAAAACTGCAGTGAAGACGCAGATTTTAACTGGGGTTATAGTTCACCTTTCTGCATGTGTCCTGGGCAGAGTAGGACCACTCTCCATGGGGCTGCAGATCAGTCCTTGCACCAGAAGCTTCCCTGAGGGTGGTGAACTCCCTGCTGACAGCAAGGGAGCGATCCCATCCCCAAACATGGACATCTTGTGCTGGTGAGACAAACTGGGGTGCCAGCAAGGTCCTGAACAACCTACTCCAGCTGACCCGGCTTGAGCACAGGTTTGGATGAGAGGATCTCCAGAGGTCCCTTCCCACCACAGCTGCACTGTGACTCTGTGATAAGCAGAGGTTAAGGACTGTCCCTGGGGTGCCAGTGGGTTAGGACTAAGCCTTGCCCAAGTTTCAGGAGTCCAGCTGTGAGGAGATGGGGTCCCACTGCAGCGTGGAGACAAGGGGTCAGTCTGAAGGATGCTGCTCTGGGCAGAGCTCACCCTCCTTAGTTCATGATTCATATAAAGCTGTGTTATTCCAAATATGGAATGGCTGTACTTTTCTCTCTGTTTCTGGACAGACTCTACTCTGATTTTACCTTAATTTTCTATCTTAGGCTACCTAAAATGACCTGACCCTGTTTTGTGGTCTTTTCTAGCTGTGGAGTTGGAAAGCTCATTTCTTTTCCTTCTGCCTATACCCATTCACTTGACACATCATGCCTTGGCCTCTCTTTTTGACCTAACTTAAAAAGTAGGTCTACAAAATTTTGTCACTCTTGCTATATCCTGCTACAGCCTCTGTGTTCGTTTCCTCCTTATTCTCTGTATTGGGAGGAATATTTTTGCTCTGATGGTGCAGCATTTGGTCTCACCATGTTCAGGACAGAGAAGGAGGGAGCTTTGTGTGGTTGCACCCTGTTCCTCAGGTTTGGGGTGGTTTATCACCCAGAGGTGGCATGGCACAGAGCGAGGTGGCCAGCTCTCATCTGGCCCCATGGCTGAGCAGGTCAGTCTCCAGGGCTGTGCAATGATACAGTCAGCCTGTGACTGTAGGCAATACCGTCGAAGGACTTGGAGCCATGAAAAACACTGCCAAATCTTTATAAGGAGAATTAATTGCCAAAGTGCTGGTTGTAGCTACAACTCAACGCATGGAGACACTGTATTCCTGCTCCTTCCTCTGAGCTCTTCTCTTGGGAAGCCTGTGCTCCTCCTGTCATTCCTGGGCAGACAGTTGCTGTTTGCAGGATCTGACCATCTGTTTGCTACCCAAGGCTGCTGCAGCAGTCATTTGGTGACACCCTTTTAGTCTTCCAGTAATATCCCAGTTCTGACAGATCATCTTTCTTGTTTATCTCCAAAACCCATGGCTTGCAGGGCTGGAAGGGGACTGCTTCAGGGTAAGACCCCTCCTCGCAGACCTGTTGCAGCAGGGTCACATCCCTATGCTTCTCCCCCTTGCCTATCTACAACATTGTCACAACAGAGAGGAAACTCTTGCCACACTGGTGACCTCTGATTTTGGTCTGTCTGCGGTGCAGTGAGGTGTGCCTGGGGTGCCAATGGCTGCACACCGAGCAGCTCCCCTCTTCTTTTCTTCTCCACGGCTCACTGGGTTTTCCTCCCAGACTTCGGATCTGTCATGTTGATGTGTGGAGTTGGTCCTCTTCCCTGCCAGGTCAATGGCAACACACCTGTCAGGCAGCCCACAGGACCAGACTCTGTTGAAGTGTGTTTCTGTGTCATTTATGGCATGTACTAAACCACCAAAAAGCACAGAGCCAGACCTTCACGTGTCGTAGCTAATGGGATTTCTCTGAAGATGCAGCTGTGTCTCTGTCGCTGTAAGCACATGCTGTGAATGCAGCTGGCAGATCTGGTCAAGGAGACTTGTTATGTGTCTGGGTGCCCAGAGAACAAGAGGACCCACCCAGGAAAAAGCAGGGAGCACCCAGTGTCCACGCATGTTGAGTGAGAGCCACCAGTAAGGCAATCAGTGGGCACATGGCTCCAGGATAGCCTGGGATCCCTCTTGTCCATTGAACCTGGCCAGGAGAGCAGAGGAACTGGGGCTAGTAGTTTATGGCTCAGCAGACTCCCATTATTCCTGTACCTGAGCAGCAGCTTCTTTTAAACCTTCACTTGGGGCTTGTTTAGACAACATGGGGCACGAATGTCTGGCCAGCCTGATCTCTCTGTGGGCAGCATGGCTGGACATCTGCCAACCAAAGGGTGAAGGAGGCACCTGACGTGAAAAATTTATCACGAGGCTTTGAATGTGAAATTCTTCTCATGTGAGAGCACCAAGGAGAGGAGAGACATTTGCTCTCATTGGTTCTCTTTATGAAAACCCACAGGTTTTCTTTGGCTGCTTCTGTAGCACGTTTGAAAACAGAAGAAACCATTTCTTAGGGAGCAGCCAATGTTGGGCAACAGGCCCTTCGACTCCCAACGCGTTTCCATTGACTTTCACATATTTTTGTCGTATTTCTTTTGGCCTGTGCTATAATTTAGGCACTTGCTTCTGTACCTCTTTGGTAAAAGTTTAAACAGAACTAAAATCCCATGGGGCTTTGCTGTGTAGACTTGAGCCTGACTAAATTTTTTAGGATCTTTAGCTCTGCTGACTTTTTTTGTGTGCTCCATAGTGCCATTGGTTAAAAGCTCTGCTTCTGCAGTAAATGGGAGCCTGTTTGTATTTATTGTGTTTCCTCTTGCAGAAATGCCAGGAGTCATGAGAAAAGCTTCACCAGCGAAAGTTTGTGTGACTGGTATTTTTGTATATTGGTACTCCTGCTTTCAGCAGTGGTGGACAGGATGTATATGTGTTTAAACAGCGTCATTCCTGTCCCCCCTCCAGTGTATCTGTGGTAAAATGATAGCAGTGTGGAAAGCTCAGAGGGAAGCCCTGATTTTCGTTGCAGAGATCATTATCACAGGGGACAGACATGCAAGCAGATAGAAATGTAACTGACTTTCATTTAAGAAGGTATAATATCCTGCGGTTACCCTTGAGTGTTCATGTTGATAAACATTATAAACAGCACCTGGTCAAGTCTGTAGCTTTGAGGAATCCAAAGTGATTCTGTGATTCTGTGAAAACTACAAATCCATGAATATTTAAAACTGCAACCTACAGAAAAAATGCCCTCCTCACATGTGTACATTTCCCATCACTTCCACCAGGATGCAACCGGCATCCACTGCACATGCCTTAGTCCCTCTCTCAGCCTCTCCCCAAAGGCAGTCTGGGCACACTGGTGGGGGTTTTGTTCCAGCAGAGATTGCCCATTTGTTTAACTTGTATTGTGGTTCAGGAAATTTCCAGATGCATCTAAAAACTCCTGGAGTCTAAAGAAATAATCAAATCAGGGTTCTTACTGTGTATTTTTTTGAGCCATTCTGCCCCACTGTGATGTCTTGAAGCTTTTGCTGTTCATCACAAGCTGCAGACTTGACTGCAGGTGTTGCAGCTTGGGGAGCAGCACCCCATGCCAAAGTGTGTGTTAAACTAGTGAGAGCTGGAATCGGTGCATGGCTGTGAACTGAACATAAATCTGCAAGACTGAAAAGCTGGTGTGTTAACCCACCTTGCCACCCTTTTTTATAACAGTGATTGGCAAAGCTTGAAAGGATGTTTATACTGGAGCCAGGTCCCATTATGTGAATTGAACTTCCCCTCCCCTTTTCCCACTGAATCTGGCATCAAAACACTTCAACAGAATAAATATAACAACTATATAAACCCTGCTATTTACTTTTGACCCACTTATTTGCTACTTTACAGCATGCTTGCCCAGTTAAATCACTGGCCACTTACTTGAGGAGCTCAGCCTACACTTTGCTGATGGAGTGCTCGGGATATGTCCATGTTGTAAACAGGTCCCGAGCTGTTGGGGCTGGGGAAAGTGGTGGGCTGAGTGCAGGAGGGAGCCCGTTCTCCAGCCGTGCCTGTAGCAGGACGAGCTCTTGAAGCCGTGGCTGGAGGTGAGGTCCTTCTGCTTAATTTTTTTTAGCAGCTGAAGTTTTTCTTTGGTGAGATGTTAGGAACCAGATGCTTTTTAGCCCACGTTGAAGCTGAAGCATGGAGAAACCTGCTAACCTCCAGCTGGAGTCAAGTGATATGCACATCTTCCCACAGCTGTGTGGGGACTGCTGGACCTGGGGCTTACTGCTAAAGAACCCTCCTGGTGCTAAAAGCTGCTGTGGGCTTGTGTCCTCACCCAGAATTTGACACATTCTTCCTCCTTTGACACCTTGCATCGAGGGTCCTTCCACACTCACAGAGGATGAGGCGGGGTTTAATCTTGCTGGATGTAGCTTTTTTAAAGTGGGGTATGTGCTTGACATGAGTTAGTTGTCTTGCCCCTTGCCTGATCACTGGGGAGGGAAAGGCATTTCCAGAGGGGTACTCACCCTGCTCAGCATCCTTGTTTAGGATAGGATGAATCACAACCCCAGAAAGGCAGAGGGGAAACTCAAAGCTGGTATTTGCAATCGTATGCTCCAAGGCAGGGCTGACTCCCATAACCATCTGAAACATCCCTGCAAATAGTTTGTGGATGAGGTTGGTCTGGTGGTGGGGAAACCAGAGCCATCCCAGCACTCCTCTTGCCCTCTAGCCTTTCTGTGCTTATGTCCCCATGGGGCTGTGCCCCCATGTACCTGCACCAGTGTAACTGAGGACCACTGTCCTGCGGTCCTTGGGGAATTTCTGGTCCCACCTGGATGCTTCAGCCAGAAGATTTCTGCCAAAGAATCAAAGCCAGAATCTGCATGTACCTGCATATCACAAAACTGAGGAGCAAGTTTTCCTATGCATGCATATCTAATGTATTATAAAATATGTATTGTCATACGCTGGCATCAGCAGTGCTATAACTTCCCACCCTGACTACAGGGGAGAAGGCCTGCAAAGATGTGACTTAGCTGATTCAAGTACACAAGCCTGTTCATACCCCAGTGTTATTACAACTCCCCCTTAAAGATGAAGATTAGCACTCCATTTAACAAGTCTTTATATGACAACACATAATAAATTAAATTCAGTATAGAGGGAAGTATGTGCACACCTGGCCCTCGCCTCTGAGCCTGTCTATTAGTAGTAGAGCAATATCACAAATTAAGATGCTATAAGGGCTCTGGGCTTTGCCACAATTAAATCATCTTCAGGTTTGAGCTGTGACCCAAGACAGAAGCCCCTGGAGCTTTCCGCTCTCTCCTGAAAAAAGCCCCAGAAAGAAATGAGAATAGGCTATAACAGGGAAACCTGCCAAACTGCCTACTTTCCAGGCAAGTGTTTTGGGATGGATGAAGGTATGAAGCATCTGGAACAAATACAGAAAGCCATGAAGACAAGGCCACGTGCAGGTGGGGAAAGGAGGGATTTGGAGCAGCCTCTTGCTGATGGCATTCTGGAGAAATTGGAGGGAGTAGCTTTGGATGTTTCTCTTGTGCCAGTGAGACCGGCGTCTGGCCTTGGGGCTGAGACCTTAGGCAGCCAAACACTGAAGAGGATCTGAGTGAGGTGTTTTGGGACCTACAGAGGGTTTAATGGAGAGACAGTAGAAAAAGAGGAAATGGTGTGATTAGTTAAAATTACTTCCTACGGGCTATCACAGCTTCTATGTCACTGGAAATATCTCAAGCTCAAGAAATACTCAGTCAATGCAGATTCTGATATTGTGCATTGACAGATGAGACTTGGGTGGCTTGACTGGTCTCCAGTGGGGTGCACTCTCACACTTTGGAAAATGGTGAACATAACCAGTAAAGGGGGAGAAAAAGCTACCAGCAGGAGCATGGCCTGTTAAGAGAAGGCAGACTGGACACTTAGACTACACTAAAACACCAAAGCTTGGGGATAGTTCATACAAAGTAGTAGACTGAGTGAGGAATGCTGATATGACTTGTGGAATTCATTGCTGCAAGACCCCGTGAGGGCTGGAAGCTCAGCCTGAAAAAGCAGATGAGCAGAGCTTGGAAGGAGTTGGTGAAGATCCAGAACTTGGTTTCTCAGCTTTCCTCTTGCCCTCAAAAAAGTCCTGTAAGAGACATTAACCTTCATAACTGTGGCTGTAGATCATCCCCTCCTGAGACAAGCACCCATGATGGAGAAATCTTTGATACTGGTGCCCTCATGCTGTCTTCAGTGGTAGCAGATGCAAGACAAGGCTCTGGGCCATGTATAACACTGAGGGTGTGAGGGAACGTTTCAGTTCTTTTAGACTGCCTTCATCAAGCTTCTTAAAAAGAAAACAAAAAGCTAAAGATGTTTAAACCCCATTGTGAAGTCCTCCTGGGCTGGCAAAATTGGAATGGGAAAACTGGTAACCCCTCTGACTCATCTGCACATGGAGGAGTGGTAACAAAGCAGCATATAAATATATATATATATATATGCTGATATGCAGGGCTTGTAGTTACAGACACTTCATAGGTCTGTGCTCACTCAAGAATGTGGTTACTGCACACAGTTATTGAAATGCCAATTACTTATCACTGCAGTGTTGTTGAGCCAAGGAGAAATGGGAACAGGAGTGTATTTCTGCCTCTTATTAAAAGGTACACTTTCAAACACAGGCCCCTACCCTGACCTCAGTTACTCTGAATGGCTCCTCCACTAAGGCAGGTAGTCTGGATTATGCTGTGATATAGAGATTGGGATCCATCATGTTGCCTGCCTTTATATTTTAATCTAAATGTCAAAAACATTGAAAGGATGGTTGATCTTTAAAATAATAGTTGCTGTCATGAATTGTTCCAAGTGTGGTTCAAATTGGGCTATAGAATTCATAATTAAAAGGAATGTGCAGATTTTAGTCCATCCCAGCTTCAGCTTCAATTGGCATCCCCATTGATATGCTGATTTATTCCCACACAGTCCCTTGTTACTCAGAGAGAGAGACAGAGTGAACAAGATCAAAGATGTGTGGTCCTGGCACTTCAGCATCTCCTGGGAAATCTCTACTCCCTCCTGCCAGGAACTTTTGTTTTGCAGTTGTGGCTCTGGGACTTTGTCGTTGCTACTTCTGGGTGACCGAGACTGCAGTGTCCTACTGCATATAGCAGCTTTCCCCAAAGTGTTTAAAGCAGTTCTTCAGGAGTGGTAGTGGGTTCCATCCAAACTAGGTTCCATCCAAACTACCTATTGGGAAAGCAGCTCCTGGCCCATGTTGCTTTGTTGTGCCCCAGCATCTTGTGGGAGGCCACAGACACCCATGGGACCATGGACTGTGTCTTGGTCCCATCTAGGTTACTAGAACGGATGTAGCCACAAGGTACAATCTGTGCTCCAGAGAGCTTTGTCTAACTAGTGCTGGTGGGGTCTAGCTCAGCTGCTGCCAGTACAGCAGATCCTGCTTTCTGTGGAGGAGAGGAAGGAAGAGGAGACGAGGGAGAAATCTATCTGTTCCCTTGGGTTTGCTGATCCATGGCTTCTGTAACAGCAAAGCAAACAAAGATTAGTTGCAAAACCAGACAGGATAGATTAGGACATTTTGTTCCATTTTTTTCTTTTTTGTGTTCCCAGCTATTCCTCCCTCCTTTCTGTCTGTATCACGATGCAGATGTATGCAGCTGCTGTAATGGCCTGTAATGTGGCACGCAGCACCGAGGCCATGCAGGACTGTCCTTTCCTGTACAAACCTCAGTGCTTCAGCTAACCCATTTTTCAGGATATGACATTTCCAGATCATTTTGGGGAAGGCAGCACACTACCCCACGCCCATTTCTAGGGTACCGGGTCTCCTATCCAGCTGAGACCTTCAAAGGCCAGCCTAGGGAGTTTAAAGTGGTGGGTCATGAGGAAGGGTTTTCCCCTACACCAGAAGACAGAGGAAAGTAGTTTTTTTCTCTTTCGCTCTCCTCTGTGAGCATGGGGCATGCTCTGCTTGCCAGCATTATTTCAGAGCTTTATCTTACAAATTCCTTCCTTATTGCAGGGAGCTGGAAGAGACTGTGCCCTGGGTTTCTTGTGCTCTCTTCCAGTGGCATGTTAGAGTGATTTCACATGGTTTTCTGCTGCAGGTTGTAAGTTTGCCCTGTAAGTGGCCCTTGGAAGCACTGCACAGTACCACTGCGTGTCAAGGTGCATGGAGGGACTGTGCAGTGGGCCCTTGTTCTGAACCGGATGGATGTTTTTAGGACACTGAAGGCAGTGACCCTCTTCATTTGCCTTTGGAAAAGTAGCAATGACCCTGCTGTTGGCTGGGAAATTGTAAGCAGTGGCCACAGGCTCCAGTCCTGACTCTGTCACCAGCTGCTTTTATAATTCTGCCCAAGTTGTTTCCTCCATTGTACATCATGGAAGCAGTATAGAAGCCTCATAAACCCCCTGGCTGACAAGCTTTCTTCTCCAAGTATGTACAGTGCTACCTGAGAACAAGATAACAGCAGACGACATGTTTAGCTACAAATCGCATCCGTTTTGTCTCTAACTGTACAAAGCCTACCTCCTTTCTTTTAGTACAGTACATCAGCTGTATATGACTGCGTGTTAGCTTTTCTAGCCCCAGAGGTGCTGTTCAGTCTGCCACCTTCTCTTTTCCTCCCTAACAAGTGTAAATTATTTTTGTCTCTTTTTTTTTTTTTTTTTTCTCAGCGGCGGATGGAAGGAGGAGGTATGTTCCCGCAGGCAGAAGCGGAATGCACATCAGCGCAAGCTGCAGATGGTGCTGCTGCCCAGGGAAAGCAAAGCCGAGCTCTATTCGCCGGTAATAAAAGCTCCGGTAAAAGCAGTGTGAAATGAGCAAGTCAGAGGGACTGAGAGAAGCAGGGCGGCTCCGAGCTGTGGGAGCACCTTGGCGGGTAAATCCTGAGCTCCGGTGCCGAATGCTGACGAGTCAAAAATGGGACGAGAGAGACGGCATCGAGTGATCGAGGATTCACGGGGACGAGGTGTTCTCCTTTGGCTGTCCTCTGCAGAGCCATACCTGCCTACGGTGAAGCAGGATAGGGCTTTGCTGAGGCCAGTACCTCTTGGACAAAGGCTAGAGGCTCTGGCAGGAGATGTAACAAGCCACAAGAGATCAGGAATAAATGAACCTCACAGAAATTTCTTCCTAATCCCCATTCACTGGTTTAAACCCTGAGGATTTTTATTCCTTCCAAACCTCTTAATTTTTGTTTGTTTAATCCTGGCACTTATGACCAGCTAATCATATTAGCCATAAATGCAGCAATTCTCTTTTGGATTCCTGCTAGATTTGTTGGTTATGGGAAGAAAATCACAAGCATTTGAATGATCGTGACATAATGAATTACTGCCTCTCCACTGAGCTGTGGCCACTGGCCGTTTGTGAGCCCTTAGCCCCTTGCAGTTGCACAGGGGAGCTCAGCAGCAGTTTTAACTGGGGTTTAACCTGCATTTGCAGAAGGGTAGGATCTCCCTCAGCACCAGACACTGTTTCACCATCACCTAACGTGCTAGGGAACAAACCACGATCTGCTTATACCCAGAGTCTTGGTAATGCCTTGTAGCAGCAAGTTTCACAGGTCAATTGGACAGTATTTAAAGTATTTCCTAATGCTGGTAACATGTCTACAGCTGGCCAGGTGCCCCCAGCTTTCCTGTAACCTTCTAGCCTATGCAAGAGAGAGCCAAGACGACCACATGGAGGCTGGGACCTCACTGGTGTGACCTGCCAGGAGGTTTTCTGCCCCAAAACACTTGCCTAGCACTGCACACTCTCACCCCTTTCTGTGTGGGGATGTTTATGGAGCAGCTTTCTGAGCCCTTCATCTGTCCTGTGCACAGCGCCAGTATTTGTGTCACTGCAGCAACCATTTGGGATGGTTCATACTGGGCATTTTTTTATCACATGGCTCAAGGAACGCTAGGTAATGCTGAAACTTCAGGGCTGAGTCTTTATTTAAGAGCTGGAAGGACTCCACAAATCCTGAATAAACACCTTCATAAGTCCCTTCAAGTAAGTCAAGAAAGCCAGCCCTCCTTGACTCCATTTCAGGCTTGCAAAGACTTTTTCTTCTTTGCCTTCCCTCTCTCAGAGGAAGTTTATATCAGAATACTGCTGAAATTCAAGATCCCTCATCTGCCTCCCCCACAAAAAAACAGAGGCACAAAAGAGGCATTAAAGGCACCGAACATGCAAATAATCGAATGTTTTCATATGCAGAAGAACGATTGCTTTTAGTAACTCATCCTAGAACACGACAGCATTAGAGGTTTTGGAATGAGGGCCTCCCAACAGCATCAATAAAGGGAAAACGTCCAAAAAGTAAGCTAAACAGTGCTGCTGCTTGAATGTAGCCTTTCATTCAGCTGTCCCCACACCGTTTCAGGCTCATTTTGGAGTTTTTTGATAAATGATGGAATTTGTATTTTTGGGCTCCTGTTCAGGAGTTTATATTTTCATTCTATAATTTCCTTAAACATTTAATTTCCTACATTAGTTGACGGTCTCTTGCATCTGCCGGAAAATTAGTTCTGGTGCTTCTGTGCCTGTGCTGGGAGTTTATTTTTTTATTTTCATTTTTGAAGCTGCAGAGAGAGTGAACCCACCTGCGGGTAGACGCTGTTGTATACAGACTCACAGTTTTGCAGACATTATAGGAAGACATGACAGATAAAAAGATATTTGAGTCAAAGGGCTCTGCTTTTAAAGTTGTTGGAGGATGTTCTGTGCTGTTTAGCTGTAATAGTGTGGCCATCTCCAACGTATCTGAACTCAGAGGTGACAAATACATGGGAAACAGACTTTTCTTACAAATGCTGCCATTGACTTGTGGAAGTTGCTGCTGTGAGGTATTGATGCCACCATCAACCATTGGACAACGTTTCTGTGAGGTCTTCCCATTCCTCCTCCATCTATGCTGCTCTTGCTTCTCAACATTGCCTCTGCAAACGAGGTGTTCCTCGTTTCACACTGACCCTCCCTATGATGGTGGAGCCAGCACATCTCGAAAGTGGCAATCCCAAAAACCAATATGAAGAAATATTTTTTCTAGTGTCGTTTAGTACTCCAAGGAAAGAATTCATTTATCATGGCACATCAAAGAAGGTACTCAGCATCACTGGAAGAGACGCTACGGTAAGGTCTAGGAGCAGAAGTAGGAAACAACTATGTAGATAGCAAATTAGTTCAGGAGAGAGTAAAAAAGGTGAGAGGTAAAATTATGCTGGGAAAGTGTAGTTAGGGAGCAGATCATGTGAGTGATTTTACCTGATCTGTCAACCAGCATGGTACCCTTCTCTGCAGGGCTGGGAGCCAAAGGGGACCACTACCTGAAGCTGGTGCCAGCAGTCAGCAGGCAGGGTTTCTCAGGCTGCTGTTGTCCTTGTCTGTAGGTGTGTTTAGACATTTTTTCCTGGAGTTTGTGAGAGGACTTTGTATCTGGAAGTCCTGATTCCTACAGTTCTGGTGAATCACTTACTTTCAGAAGTGTTGTTTCACTCTGGTGTCTTCACTCACTCCCTGTGTCTCAAGCAAACTGAATTTTTTGGACGCAAAAGCCCTGAATCCAATGCCACAAATATATATTTTTGTGCTCCTGCATGAGTGGGAAGTAATCAATTCTATTGCCCTGCCACCAGCAAATTACTCCCCACATGGAGTGACCCCTCATCAGTTCCTACTGGGCAGCTGTAGGATGAATTTGCAGTGATGCAAAATTACAGGATCTGTCACAGCTTAGATAAGTTGTGCATTTTGTAAAGGTTACTGAAAGGTTGAGAATTTGTGATTTTCTTGATGCTTGGCTGGAAAGAAAGCCACGTGCTTCAGCCTTTTGCAGTGCAGAGGACTAAGTGTTCTTGGCACTAGGGCAAGGAAAAAAAGGTGAAGTCCTGGCCTGACATGGGATCGGACATCTGAATGGGCAGACATCACAGCAGTGGGACCAGCTGAACCTCCCCTGTCAGCAAGTCAGGTGCTTTCTGGCCAGGTTACACTATTTGTAGGGTTTAGGTCTGGTCAGGCGAGTCTGCTCTTACAAACAGTCCTGGTTCTTGTCACAATCTGAGTCTGACACCATGGTGTCCAAGGAAATCTGATTTGATTTGAATTAGCATAGCATTATAGGAGATAAATGCCCCCTACCAATTAATATCAGGTGATATTTCCTGTAACAGACATCTTTCTCAGGCTTTTCTTAAGTAAAAGCTTCCACTGATTGGACCTGAGAATGTGTCGTATCTTGGTGGAAATGATCTGATGGAAAGCATAATAAATTCTCTTTGTTTATTAAGCCTACAACATGCACAGTGTGTTTGTGGCCATGGAGAATGTGTATTAAAAATCTTCCTGCACCCTGAAAATACTGGGAAGAGCAAGACTTGTTTGTAACTAGAGAAAGCACTTGCTGCAAGAGATGCATGGAGGGCTGTGGGCTCCAGGAAGGAGCTGCATTTGCTGGCCAAACCTTTTGCTGAGTGAAGACCTGCCTTTGGAACAAAACAGTCCCCTTCTGCAAGAACTTTGTCCGATGTATCGTTTCCAGCCCTTGGCTAGATGCATCCTCACAGCCTGTGACATATTGACTTATGAGTTATGGTGGGAATCAAGCCTCCCGTTACATCAGAAGGTAAGTCCACAGTAAACGAACAGTTGTGATCCTAACTCAGCAGGATGTGATTCCTCGGCCTGCCAGGAAACCCACAGGAACGCAGCACTTATTTATTTCCAGCCAAGCCCCGAGGACAGCCCCCCACTCCACCAGGAGCTCTGAAAGGGGCTTGGACCAGCCTTGGGGCTGAGCTGGCAGTGAGAAGCCCACCTTTGTCCCTGGCTGCCTGTAAGATTTTGGCTCATAGGCAGACCTGCAACAGGTCTGAGAGGAAGCAATGGGTATGCCAGCCTGCATGGTCTGCCCAAAATGGGGCTCATGTCTGGAGGAATCTCTCATGCACAGATCTAGGATGCAGATCGTGGGCCCCCGTCCTTATTCTGTCAAAAGCTCTGCTCATTTTCATGACTTTTTTTAATGTGAGCAAGGACTTCACAGTCCTTTCCTGTTGATGGCTGGATTTCATCTCCTTCCTTTCTGCACAGTGTGCTGGTTGTCTCCTGCATACCCCTCTTGTTCATCAGGCTGGGATACTAGAAGAGCTGTGTGTGGTCCTGGCCAGCTCCTGATCCATGCTTGCTCCAGGAGAAATTGAGGTTTCAAAGGTAAAAAGTGTGTGTGTGCGGAGTGGTGCTTATTTTTCTTGATACCAAAAATGTCTGGAAGAATGAAGTTTGGCAAGGAAATTCCTGCACAAGCCACAGGTCACCTGAATTCCCAGAAAGGCAATGGTTGGAGAGCACGAAACAATATGTGAGAAAGTCTCAGATGTGGAAAATGTACAATAGCGGTTCTTAGGCCAGACATATTTGAAAAATTAAAACTCACAATCACTTCTGCCACCCTTTTCTGCCAGGTGATGTGAAGTCTTGTGCTGAGACTGGCCAACAGAAAAAGACACAAGGACCTTTGTACTACTGGGATTTTTTTTGTTACAGCTCTGTGTCGAGAATGAAGTTTTTCCTCTTTCCTCCAAAGGTGACTTTCTTCCTGGTGGCCCCACTTGCTGCTCTGCTCCCTGACCCTGGTCTCCTCTGGAAAACTCTGTGGCAGGACTGGGACAAATGATCACAAAGGGAGGATAGATTTAGTGAGAGCACTTAAGTGACAAGCTTAAGTTAGAAGCTTGATCTCTTGAAGATGGTGATGGAGGGAAGAGATGGACAGATCCAGCCCCCAGAAGAGATCCAGGCCAAGGACATGCTGGTGTGGACAGGTGTTCCCAGCATTGACCACCACAGCTCTCCTCTCCTGCCCATCTGCGTCATGGAGAAGACAGCAGGGGTGCAGTTCTGCTATGCAGTTTGAGGTGGGGATGTCTCTGGAGTGCTGACAGACAAATACACTGTTACAGCTGGCTGAGAATTGTCCATCTTTTATGCTAAAACTAAACAAAGCCAACAATACTGAAATGAAACATTTGGGCTCAGCTGTGTTCAACATTGATGTATGCTCAGCTCACAGAGGATGGAGATCTGATGGCCCGTTCTCTTGGATAGACCAAGTCATTAGCCAGACTACATGATGAACTACTGCCTTCTGCCTTGCTGCATTTCTATGTTGTGCTGTGGGACCTGGTGATGTATTTTGGGTGGGAAGTCTTGGATGTTCTGAGGCTGATCTGTAAAGGAACCTGGGACCATGAGGCACTTGCGTGGCAACCTCTCAGCAGTTCAGCCAGGTGCAAGTTCAAGTTTGAAACATGTCAAGATGACGTAAAAAATATTGCTTCCCAGAACACTTCATTCTATGAAAATGCTTTGATATTTCAACATTTTGTCTCAAGTCATAAAGGAAACAAATACTAAAATATTGGAAAGTCCTGTGGGATGAAATTCCTGTGAAGTTCATTTCTGCACTTAGTGAAAGTAAATACAAAAATGCCTTGTGGGTGGTTTTTTGTTTTTACTCCCTTAATTAAAGTTTCCTGATTTTTCCACAGTGTCAGGGATGGTTTAAAGAGCTTACTCCCTTCAAGAGCCATTGCACACAAATAGGCCTTGAGATTTCCCCATGGCGGGGAGGCACATGTGCCTGGAAATCCAGATTATTAGTGAGCGTAGTCCAAGGATGGAGAACAAAACCTCCTCCTTGCGTGGTTATGGGCACCTCTTTGCAGAGTGTTGATTGTTGCTCTAGATTGCTCGCTGCTTTGCATCAATGGGACACTGTCAGGAAGAAACAAAGGTATGCATTTTTAATTCATTTTCTTCCTGGCATATATAAATGTGCTGCTTTGTTGGAAACCTTTTCAGTTTATTTTTAATAGCAGTGTGGGACGTCAGGAAACATTCAGATTTCAAGTCTTACACAGTGGCAGATTTCACATTTCCTTAGTCTGAGAGAAGGCTTCCTTTGGCCAGCAAGGTGCTCGCCAGCCCTAGCATTCATCTGCAGGCCTCTTCCTTCTCCTCCCTGATCCCCAGCTCAAGTGATGATGGCTGGTAAGTTTTTTGCTACCTTGTTTGGCAAGAATTTAACACCAGACTGGGGCTTGACAAAGCAACTGGCATTTTTGGCAGGCTTAGATGGTCTGCGTCCTGAGATTCCTAGTCCGAGGTCCAAATTTTAATTTTTGTTCAGCTTCGGTGTTCACAAATGTTAGTGAGTTGTGATGTCACCTTTTTCTCCAGAGTCTGCCTTTCCCATCAGCCATGGACCCTTAAGCTCTCTAGCACTCAGCGGCAAGATCGTTACCCCCTTTTCTCCATACAGTAAACAACAAAGCATATAACAGGGTCATGTCATTGGCCATGTCGTAACTGGCAATGTGTGGCTGTCTGGCAGCTGGACCCTGGTTGTTTCTGGCCAGCCCTTTTTTACCTGCATAAGATGCTCTGACCTGCTGATTACATCTTTACTGAATGGCCACATGGGTGGGGAGGGTCTCTGGCGTCACATCTCCATCTCTCGATATCCCACTCAAACTTTTGCATCTTTGTCATGTTTGGAGTTTGCGGGTGGTTCTCTGAACGGGGTAAGTTTGGGGGTATCTGTGTTATCTGGGTGGATAAATACCACACAGGTCCCCTGCTTTTGCCACTCTTCCAGCATTAGAGCTCCCCTGCGTCAGTGAGTGTTTCCCATCCTGGAGCCAAGGGAGCAATTTAGGATGGTCTGCACTCAACTCAAGTGGGCTGTTATCTTGAGCACAGACTATTCCCTAGCATTTCCAGCATGTTAGAAACCTGCTTATTATGTTTGTCCTTGGAAAGAAAAATATTCATATAAGAACAAAGTCCCAGGTTCATAATAGCTGCAGGGTATAAGCACAATATTTACAATGTAGTGAGCATGGGGAGACACAGAGAGAAATGAACTTAAGGCTCTTTGTAAGTTTGGTGGGGCCGTGCCCCCCCCCCAGCACAGGTCCAGAGAGGTGATGTTCCCAAGTGACTTTGAATCCACTCACAGACACAGATTCTCTTGAAACTTGCTGTACTTCCTCTGTATCTAATTTGGGATTAGTGGGTCAATACTGCGGTAATTTGAGCAAGTGGTTTTGGGCATATGGCCCTCTGAAGGAACTGGGGTGGCTGCAGAAGGCACACTTGCTTTTGAGGCTTCGTCTGAAGACTGATAGGGGACTGCTGCTCCTCAGGTGGCTATCGCTGCCAATGAACTGACCATTGCAAAGACAAGTTATTTAGGGGAAAAGCTGGGAAAGTGATGTGTTTGAGCCAAGGTGACAAGCCAGAGAGTCTTTCTTGTGAACGCAATGCTTGCTGCAAGCCAGAGCATCTGCCAGTAGCGCAGGCTGCAGGGATGGATGGTTCATGGCAATGCCGGCCATTCAGGTCTCCACAGCATCCCCCCTTTTCAGCAGATTGCAGTCTGCTTCCCTGGACTACTCAGAGCTGTGTCACCTCAGGACCATCACATCAGCAGGTGACAAAGCCATTTTGTTGCAGACAAGCCATTTGTCTTGTCTCTGCAGAAGTGTAAGCAAACACAATTTTCATGAATGCCATTGTGCAGGTGCTGATTTGGGAAGTGCAGATTGCGCAGGACTGTCACTGAAGGACCAGTGTAAGTTTGACAACGGACACAGTGCCTCAGCACTTTTATTACCCAGAGCAGCAAATTCAGTATAAATGCCCCCCTCCCCATTACCACTTCAGCTTCATACAATAATCCTTCCTGTCTACACCAGCGATAAGCTTATACCTGCCTGTTTTGATGTCTTCGGTTCTCGGGAGGAGTTAACTGTAGGAGATGTCAGGCAGCAAAAAATATTTAGTCGTGTGGGATTATTTCACTGCATGGCAAAATAACTTGAGGCACACACTTACCAAACTGTTAGACATTTTTCACCCTTGATCCCCATTAAAATTCAACGTGTGGTGTTATTTTAATATAATACGTGCTACTAACCCACAGTAGCAATGCTCTGTCAATGTTATGGTACAAAAATACCTTAATGCTAGATTAAGCACAAAATAATTAAAACTTTTCCACAGAGTAATTAAACTTCTCTGAAATCCCATGTGCATGGGGAGATTTCATCCCCAGCTCAGGTTTGGCAGGGCCAGGACGGCAGATCTGATAAACGAGTGATCCTGGGCAAACTTGTGTCCTCTGACAGCACCTTCACACACACCCTGAACTTGTTGCTGCCATGGTCCAGCCAGTGAAAGAAGCAGTCATGCCAAGTCCCTTTCAAGTCACCTCACTTTTTTCCACGTTTTTTCTGTTCAGTGTCCAAGAACGAGTTGCTCTCTTGTGCAAAAAGCAGTGTCTAACATGATAAGACCCTAATCTTGACTGACTTCTGGAGAGATAATGTTAACGGCAATAATATTGACGTGAACTAATGGTTTAGAGAAGGGACACATTGCAGAGGAAATGACTGTAGATTCATAGAAATCACACAGATGTACTATTAGAGATATTTGTTTCCATGATTTTCTTGAGACTGTTAGAATTCGGTTTTCAATGTGCTTGCCAGACACAGAAATAGTAAATAGTTTAAGCATCAGAACAACATACGCAGTACAAGAGTAAAAGGAATGAAGAGGTGGCTTTTAAGCTGGGTGGAAGTTGTGAGGTATTGGTATGCTGAGCACGAAAAACTTGTCAGCAAATTCAAAGAGTCAAGGGGTGGGGGACGGCTGACATGGCCAACATAGCCTTGGGAACATACTTCAAAAGGTGAATGCGTGGGACGCTGCCAGGCACAGTGAGAGAAAACAAGTAGCAGCAGCTATTGCTGTCTGCGAGATTTTCCTAAGGGGACCAGACGGTTGGGAGGTGAATGGTGAGTCCCCAAAGTCCTGCTCGCACAAGCCTTTTCCAGGAGGACGGCCCCTTTGCTCCCCCAGCCCTCACAGACACGAGGTGTGTGTGTCAGGGGATTGAGATCAAATGCATCACCCTGAAAATGTGTTTTCCTGCTCTGTGTATGGACATGCCCAGCTGAACAATGTTTGGAGCTATGCAAACTGACTAAAATAAATAAAAGTGGAGAAAGCAAAGCTGACACTGATGACTGTGAAAGAAACTATTTTTTTGGGCGGGAGGGAATAAAATCTTTTAACATATCTGTTCCTCCCTCAGGCACTGAGGGGTTTGCCCCTTGCTTCATTAGCTTCCCTGCTGTGCTCTGGTGCATGATTCAGAGCAGACCTGTCCCACCATGTACGCTTCACCCTTCTCCAACCTGACAGACTGAGAAGTCCACAGGGTGACGGAAACCACTCCAGGAGAGACCATCCCATCCAGGGAGCTGTTCCTGCTAGGCTGGAAAGCTCTACATCATTCCTTCTGTTAGATTTGGCTTTGAGAAGCCGCCCACTGCCTCTTAAAGGCTGCACTAACTCTGCACGTGCATCCTCCAGCTGGAGTCACTTCCCAGGTTCACAAATCCCCCTGTGAGAAACCTCCATGTGAATCCACACCTGGAGCATGCCTGCCCGTGTAGTCAGCACGCGTCTCTCCTCCCTCACATTATTCTGCTGGTGGGCTGTAAGCCATTGGTACCCATCCTGTAAAAGCTGGAGTGAAGTTATTATTTTTTTCATGGTGCAAGGCTCTGTGCAAAGGCAGAACACGTAGGAAAATGAGCAGAGGTCAGCTGGCGCTGAGCTGGGTGCATCAGTAACCATGCACATTTTTCTTCATGATTTGTGTTTCTTTTTATCACAGAGAAGGTGGTTTTTGTTCCTGAGGCAGGGGGAGACTGTCTATAGTGCTGCTGGTATTTGCTTAACTACCTTCCTGTGAGTGTAAATCTTCCTTCTTTCTTTCCCTCTATGGGGGTAAAACATTCAGCGAATCCCCTTTTTCAAATCAGGGATCAGGTATATCATCAGGCACAAAACGAATTTTGCATTGAGTTTGGATCTCCTCCTCTGCAGGGGTCTCTGGGTCTGCTAAACTTTCACACTTAATAGCCGAAATCTGCTTGTGATTAAAGGAGAAAATGAAAAGCAGACGGCCGAGGTGAAAGGTGCAGATTTCTCCGTTTTACTGCCCTGGATGTGAAGGGGGTTGGTACACAGGCCACTGTAGAGAAGCTCAAAAACTTTCCTATTTCAGAGAGTGAAGGGAGCATCACACCTTCCAGAGTGTTGATGAAGGGCCTTATTCAAATTGTCTAGCTACAGGATGCAGCTTTAGCATCATAGCAGCTTCTCTGTATAGGGAGCTGGGGCAGAAAAGCTGGGTAATAAGTTCCCTGAATTGCCCGTCACTTGCTGAATATTGGCCACCGTGACAGACAGGCACCTACTGGGGCACTGTGGGCTAAACCTGATCTGTACACCATTCACACTACTTTCAAAGGTGGAAGTACCAAAAAAAGAGTGAAACAGAAGAATCAGTAAATTAGTGAGTGATGCCTGCCCAGGGTCCTGTCACTTCTTCTAGAGGCGGTACCTGGGACCCTGGTAGAAAAGCATGACATCTTGCTGACATCAGCAGTCCCAGCAGAAACCAGGAGGGCAAAACTGGCTGATGCAATTTTTAAGCTCAGGCCCAGGGTGGTGGAATGGAAGGAGCAGACACCGGAGAGGTACTTTGGTACCCGATGAATCTACTGAAGTGGCAGCATTTGTAAACAGAGGTGGAGAGCAGGTTCCAGCCTCCACTTACTCCTTTCCAAATCCTTCCCCTCCTGATTCACTTCTCCTAGCTTGGCTGTGTGCTGAGATGGAGTTGGGACTTGTGCTCTGCCTGGGCTCAGCAATCACTGCTCTGCGCTGCAGACTTCAAACCAAGAGCTGAGCGAACCTGCCCCATCTGACCAGCGCAGCCTCGCAGCCCCAGGGACCTTGGCCCCATTTCAAGTCTTATCGCATTCCTGAAGGAGCATCTCTGGCTTGGGGGATGAGGCATAGGCCAAAATACAAGAGGGAAGGCGGGAAGTTTGGATTAGACAAGCGAAGTGAACCTTTGCCTTGACTTTTGTGCTAGGTATCTAGCACCAAGATAGATGAATAATGTTTTTGTGTGAGTTAGAATTTGTTACTAAACCTTCTTGGACAGGCACTGATGAGGGCTTATGCAGCACGGTCACCGCTGTTGTCTCAATCAAAATAGCTGGGCTCTTGTGGTGACGTGGGATGTCCCTCTAGCTCTCTTTTCAGCTGAGGGAGGTTTAAGCATATTAAACCACTCTGTTTTTACAGGCTCTCTGAAGCTCACAGCCTGAGAGATCCTGCTATGAGGATCAGACAGACTCTCTGTTTGCGTCAGTAGATTAAGTGGTGAGAAATTATTAAGAAGATTAGCTACTGGTCCAAATGCATGTGTGCTGGAGCAGCCAAAATACTGCTGTTGGTTCATAAGCTTCCTGTTGTATTGTCTACAATTTCATAATTTTGGGATTCAGAGTTCGTAGGGGGGTTAAACCAGTGAAGCAGCAAAAGGGTAGATTTCTGTAACAGACCCTTGAAAGAAGATAAAATAAGGAATGTTATCAAAATGTCACTTGCTGTCACTATCCACGGAGTCAAATCCTGGTACAGACTGAGAAGGATCAGGCCAGGACTCTGCCAGGTAATTGTAACAGGCACAGCTGAACGGAGTGGCACACTCTCTTTCCTACTCCTTGCTTCAGCTATTTTTATGGAGGGCTAAATTGATATCATCCAACATTTTCTGAGGCCCTGAAATACTTGCAGAAAGGTTGTTCTGGCTGAGTTGTGAAAAGTCCCAGGCCTCACAGAAGAGGCTTCAGCTCCTTTTCTGCCCAACTTTCCTCCCTTCTGCCAGTAATCTCTCCCTTCAGGTCCTGGGATATATTTGCTCAGGACTTTGCCCCCTAGCCCAGCAATATTCCTCTGAAGCCTTTTACTTCTGAGCCTGCCCATATTTCTTCTCTTATGGGATATAAAACCAAGAGTGCAATTTATTCAAGTTTCTGCAGTGATACCTGCCAGAATAAGGAGAGGTAAGAGTCACCCTGTTTGCTACAAGCCTGAGACCCCAGATCTGCATTCCTTTAAGGGCGAGTGGAGACTTTTAGATCCCCCAAAAAACCCAGACTGAGGCTGACTGACACTCCAGAATTCAGGACTATGAAGACCTCAAGTTTGATTTCTTAATTATGCATTGCCTACATATGAAGTTAAGACAGGAAGCAATGAACATAAATTACAGGAGAAAATCAGTTTGGACATTAGGAATAGTAGAAAGGCAGTGAAGCAGTGGCAGTGTTAGCTGTGGGACCTGTGAAGTGGATCTGTGGGAACAGATTTAGAACTTGTCTTCACAGAATCATAGAATTGTAGAATAGTTTGGGTTGGGAGGAATCTTTAAAAGTCATCTAGTCCAACCTCCCTTGCAATGAGCATCTTCAACTAGATCAGGCTGCTCAGAACCCCATCCAACCTGACTTGAATGTTTCCAGGGATGGGGAATCTACCACCTCTCTGGGCAACCTGTTACAGTGTTTCACCACCCTCATTGTAAAAAATTTCTTCCTTATATCTAGTCTAAATCTACCTTCTTTTAGTTTAAAACCATTACCCCTTGTCCCATCCCAACAGGTCCTGCTAAAAAGTCTGTCCCGGCCTTTCTTATAAGCCCCATTTAAGTACTGAAAGGCCTCAATAAGGTCATCATCCCCCCCACCTCGCCCCGAGCCTTCTCTTCCCCAGGCTGAACCCCAACTCGTTCAGCCTCTCATAGGAGAGGTGTTCCATCCCTCTGATCATCTTTGTGGCCCTTCTCTGGACCTGCTCCAACAGGTCCATGTCTCTCCTGTGCTGAGGACTCCAGAGCTGGACACAGTACTGCAGGTGGGGTCTCACCAGAGTGGAGGGTCAGAATCACCTCCCTTGACCTGCTGGCCACGCTTCTTTTCATGCAGCCCAGGATGTGGTTGACCTTCTGGGCTGTGAGTGCACATTGTCAACTCATGTCTGGCTTTTCATCCACCAGTACTCCCAAGTCCTCAGCAGGGCTGCTGTCTTGGGGCAGCAGAAGGTGGTACGTGACTGTAGGGATTGTTTCCAGCCCTTTTCTATGATTCTGTTCCAAGTTTTCCCTAATTTCAGCTGGGTGCAATATTTTTCTCTGCTTCTGGTCCCAGTGATTCTGTTATTCTCTCTTCACATAATGTAGGCTGAGGCAATTTCTTTTCTGAGGAAGGTGAAAGTACATCCATGTGTTAAAACGTAATCCTGAATTCCTTTGGGATGACCATAATGATATAAGTACAGTTATGATTTATTATCCTCTGTGCCTCGCACATAAATGTCCCACTGTACTCTGTTTGGAGTTCCTTCATGCCATGCGCATGCACTACTTGCTCCTAACAAACTTGTTGATTCTAGATTTGGATTCACAACATCCAAGGAGATCCGCTGCCTTTGCAGCCTTATGCAGTTTTCTTCATCAGCCCTTCAACTCCCTCTGGATTTATTTTATGGATATAAATAAAGCTTATTCTGCAGTTCTTTTAAGTGCACTAAATATAAGTGGGGAGAAAAAGCAAAAGACATAGAGGCATAGAGAGTGGATGGAAAAACCTCTTGTTGAATTGTCAGGACTCTTGTGTGTTTTTATACCAAAGCTCTGCTTGTCTGAACTTATGACCATTACCCAGATCATGATGGAAAGAGAGACCACGTTTTCCATCTGCCACAAAGAGACAGACAATATTTCTTAGTCTTAACCTGGCTGGTGCAAAGCTGTTTTCCAGCTTGTGAGGTGTTCTTATGAGTCTATGAGTAATTTGATGTCTATCAGAATTATTAGTATTATTGCTATTAATTGTAGCTACCCAGTTGCCATTTTAACTGTCTGCTGGGATAATGCAATATTCTTGCAGCATGAGAGCATTACAGCTATGGAAAGCTGGAGGAGAAAAGCTCCCAGCTCTTAGGAGAAAGCAGCGGGTTTAATCCTGATCCTGCTGAAGTCCACTTATTACTGATTTCAGATGATCTGGCGTCCATGCAGGCCTTTCTTCAGCTCCTACAAGTCTACATTTGTTCTACAAATGGGTCTACATATGTTCATTAGCCAGTACCAAGCCATATTAAATCCTTGGGTGTCCAGGGACAGACTTTGCAAGACAATAATTGCTTGAAAATTCCCAAGTAATAGTATTCGGGATTTCCTCTTTATCCTGAAAAATAAACTGTTTAATTAAAAGGAAGAGTGGAATTAAAATGATAAAGATGAAAAGACTCTTCAGTAGGTCACGCAGGCTATAATTTGTTGCTTGGCTCAGTCTGGTTCAGTGAACTTTCCTGCACTCAGTGGCTCAATTAGCTCTGAGTATTTAGAGCAGTTTTGCAGCATTTCCTAGCTAGCACAGTGGAAAGGTTTAAAATGTTAACTAGAAGCCTCTGAGGCTTTCTTTTTTGCTTTTCCTACTCAGACTCAGGGAGGGGGTATAAGGGGAAGAAGACAAACTTGGGAATTTTGATTTGTCTCTTGGAATGGTGCTGTTTAAAAACTTGCTTAATCTTATCAGGCCAACCAGAGCATCTGCTGTCTCTGTTTGTGTTCTCTTACACAATTACAGGAAACAGAGTGGTGGAAATTCTGAGATGATCCTACCAGAAAGTCAGTGGCTGAGCCAGCTGTCAACGACCACCCTAGAGTTCCTCTTTGCCTGGCTTCTGGTTTTCGCCTCCAAAAGCAGGTGGGATTTAAAGGTGATCTTTATCCTCTGGAGGCCCATGAAGGGGAATATTTTGGCTTCCTCTGACTTCAGTGGGGGGTTCTGGATCCATTGGCAGGAGCACCACCTTGGTGCTCCCCTCACATCCAGGACCTCCTCACAAAATATGACAACTCTGTGTTTCTCTGAATTGTATCTGCATTAAAGTGTGAGTGCGATTATGAAAAGCAAAAAAAAAAAAAGAAACCCTCAGATATTTCTGACACATGCCAGTGTCTTCCTCACTGGACTGAAGACCTGGCAGCACAGAAGAGAAACCATGCCTGCATCCAGCAGAGTACCCCAGCCTGCAGTGCCTCAATTGCTTTTACGGTCCAAATTCCAGGTCCCTATGTGCCTGAAAGGTTGAGAGGTGAGAGTCTAGTTGTCAAAAGAAGATACAAGTTTGTAGCGTAAAGAGATTTTTTTATTAGATTACTTTATCTAGATAGAAAAATATCAGTAGCTAGTTGGACACACAGGTCCCTCTTGAGGGCAGATCTGAAGAAGGACTTAAATTCCCCCAAAACACATCAGGTCAGCTGTACAAGAAGAGCCGTGTGCCCTGCAAGGGTGTTTAATTCCAGCTTTACTAGTTACTACCTTTCTGAAGTTTGCCCATCACTGGCTGCAACAACTAACACACATGCAAACTAACACGTCGTCTGGATCAATGGGCAGGGCACGTGTGCTCGCAACCCCTGTCGGACAGTGAGGAATTAAAGCAAGCAGAGATGTCGGTGAAAGCACCCTGCGGGACATGAAGAATAACAGTATTCATTGCTTTGAAGGAACCTGGCAGGATGGGCAGTTCCCCTCGTATTTTGGCACTCCTGCTTCTGATCTGGGGACCCTGAAGAACTGAGGGGAAGAAAAAGAAGAGGAGAGGAAAAAAACCCAAACCCTTATTATTCAGACTTTTAAAAACCTCCATCAAAGGGTTAGTTTGTGCTTTGGACATGTCTCAATGTAGGTTGTCATTAGCGACTGACTAGCTATATTTGAATAGGTGCAAGTGACAACCCAGAGCCTTTTCCCAGCCTTTTTTTCACGCCGGTCTGTAGAAAAAAAAAAGGTTCATTGCAGTTTGAAATACGTCTGCAGATGGTGTGTGCTCCTTGGCTCCCCTTAGAGCTCAAAGTGAAACATCACAAAATGCCTATTGTTACTAGTACTTTCTGCCCTGCTATGGTAAGAAGTCCTGTTTGCTCTCAAGCAGATTTGGATCCCAGTTCCTGTCCCTAATGTTTTCATATGAACTTTTTTGGATGGCACACCAAACTTTCTGAGGTTTGCCAGTTTGTGATTATAGGCTGGTTCTTGGGAATGGGAAAAAGGCCATAGTACCAATTCTCATCCTGCCCTAAATGTGGCCTGCATCCCAGGATCCCTGAGGTCAGCAGATCAGCAGCAGGGGATGTTAGAGGGAGTATTAAACCACAGCTCCGCTGAAACCCTTGGAAGGTTGCTGTTAAACTTCCAGTAAGGCAGGAATTTGAATCTTGATCCACAGAGACATTTAGGTCTCTGATTCCCAGTGGTTTCCTAGCTATGGTGCAGGATATGAGCTTTGTCACTAAATAACTGGTGGTTGTGAGCCCAGTGTCTCAGGGTGTTCAGATCTATCTAACGTGAGTTGTGTTATTGCTGTATACTGAGGTCCTGGCTGGAATCTGGGCTCCTTGAAATAGATACAGAGACATACAGGCAGTGATTTAGGCAGCCAGATATTGAAGTTTACAGTGTGGGTGCTTACATCAGAACTACAGGCAACGGAAACAGTACAGACAATACAATTTCAATAGAGTGGGACATCATGAAATACCTAAAACTGATCTCCTGGGAAAGCCTCTTTTATCTTCAACACCTGCAAGCAAAGCTGGAGTGACGCTTGTGTTATTGATGCCTAAATTTAGGTAGGAGATATTCCATCCAGAATGGGAGGCAATTCCTTCTTCAAAGAGGTCATCATGCTATATAGTCAAGACAGCTTGGGCTGGGAAGTGAAAAGCAGAGGCAGTGAATTTTGGTTAAGACCGGCCAGCAGAACCAGGAGTTGCTACCAACCGTGTTGATTCTCAGGTTTGCTATCCACTCCCCTGCTGCTGATCCCAGTGGTGAATCTCTACTTACTCATATGTAGGACAATCTGGTCACTTTAAACTGAGGTCTTTAGAAGTGAGACATCCAAAGTTGTTAGCCACTCTTGAAATCTTGGTCTATCTGGTTTTCTCTCTGATCATCTTCCCCTCTCTCCTCTTACTCTCTGGCTCAGTTGTTTTGGTTACATGAAATGCAAACTTTTCTCTCTTGCAGCCTTTGCTCAAAACTCTAGCAGGACACTTTTTCCTAACTTCCAACATCTTTGGAACAGAGCAACAAGTTTTAGAAACCTAATTCTCCAGTGATAGCAAATTGGAACATTTCACCTGAGCTAAATAATGTTTTAGACCAGCTGAGGCTGCAGCCTTTTATCTTCTGTGATGTGCTTTGAACAAAGATAGGAAAACATGAAAATATTTGCTGAATTTTTTTTATGTATCATAAGAGGCTTTACGTTCATTTCTGAGTTTTTCTGGAGAAAAAAACCCAAACCATCGGTCTTTGCATATTCGGTTCAGATGCTGTCAGAGCAGATGGTGAGAAAGTATTTTTGCTTCAGCCTCTCCATGTGCACTCACGCAGTTCAGCACAATAGACCTTGATCCCAGCCCGGGCCTGTGGCCGTTCCTGCAGTACACATGCTAAATGATAGCACATTTTCTTTTCTCATGTCAAGTGCTGGGTGTGTTTCCATCCCTTAGATAAACTTTATAGTGTTTCTATTTCCCTTTCCCCCATGGTACTGATTATCCCAGGAATAGATAGGAGCTGGAAAGCTCTGTTCTGGATCTGAACTATTACTGTGTTGCATCTGGCATTGTGACTGGATCCATTTTTGGGACTGTGATAATTTTGCATTTGCCCTTGTGCCAACTCTTCTGTCGTTAAGTCTTATTTTTTTTTTTTNTCCTTCTCCTTCTCCTTCTCCTTCTCCTTCTCCTTCTCCTTCTCCTTCTCCTTCTCCTTCTTTCCACTTCCACATCTTCTTGACTCTTTCATTTATTAATTTCTGTCGGGTCACTTGCTCTGGTCTTGCAACAGGGGCTGCCTGAGCTGAACCTCCTGCAGTTCTAACACAGCAGCAGTGGAGCACGATGTTCTTTAGGGAAAAAAAAGAAGACAAAGGCTGTCTTTAAGCTTAGCCCTGCCTGAAGAGAAGCTTAAACTGTCTGTGAGATGCTCACCTGTTGATCACACAGAGATTTCAGCATGCTGCAGTTATTCTGGAAGGATGTGAAACTTCCCCAGGAGGATGTATATTGAATTGATACAAAAAACTTTGTTGCCCTTCTGGGAAGAGCAATGCTTCGGTGTTGGGTCTTCTACCCAGATGAGTGTGACATGTCTCTCCAAAGCTGTAGGCCACGCTGCAGATGATTGCTGACTTTGGTCTGTGTGAATGCTTAGCAGAAAGACTGTGTGTGGCACGTGGAGGGAGCGAGAACATCAATAAATGGGTGTTCCTTGTTAAAAGAAAGCCAGATGAGGAAAATATATACATGATATACATGTAGCTCTATTTAATATGCATAGTCTGTAGCATGCCACATGGAAGCAGGATGTGTAAGTACCACACTGATCCTTAAGGTCTCTTTAATGGGACACTGGGGTCATCCAGCCAAAAGAAGACCACTGGTAACACCAATGAGGTTGGGATGAAGCATGCTTAACTGCTTTCATGTGTAAGGCAGAAGCTTACAGGGAGGGCTGAAAAGTGTCCTAGTGATGTTTGGACATATGGAAAATGGACGAACCACAACACAAAAGGGGAGAGCACTGGGATAAAAGAGAGGAAGTACCTAGATCAGGTCTTTGCACATTTATGTTCATGCTAGTGACTGTGGATGTGATGGCATAGATGTTTCACCTTTTTTGTTTGTTTGTTTGTTTGTTTCAGGAAAGACATGTCTATGGTTAGTACAAAGCCATAAACCAGACAAAACATGTCCAAAGTGAGTGCCCAGAGGCCAGAATGGGCTGGATGGAAATAGAGTGATCACAAAGGGGCAACACAGCACAAAGTGACACCTGAGTCCTGGACTTCAGGGCTTTACTGTCCCTTCCCTGCATAGCATGCAGCCATTGCCAGAGAGCCACTCTGCCTGCCTCGCTGTCCAGGATTCAGCCTAACAGTTCTGCAGACTTTTTTGGCATTGTTTTCCCCAGTTTGGCACTTCCCAGGTGTTGTGGTTTAACCCTAGCAGGCAACTAGGATCACGCAGCTGTTCACTCACTTGCCCCCAGTGGGATGGGGGAGAGAATCTGAAGAGTAAAAGTGAGGAAAAACTCATGGGTTTAGATAAAGACAGTTTAATAAGAAGTAAAAACTGCACATGCAAGCAAAGCAAAACATGGAATTCATTCACTGCTTCCAATCAGCAGACAGATGTTCAGCTACCTCCAGGAAAGCAGGACTCTATCATATGTAATGATTACTTGGGAAGACAAATGCCATAACTCCGAATGTCCCCGCTGCTTTCCTTCTTCTTCCCCAAGCTTTATATGCTGAGCATGACGTTATATGGTATGGAATATCCCTTTGGTCAGTTGGGGTCATCTGTCCTGGCTGTGTCTCCTCCCAACTTCTTGTACACACCCAGCCTACTCACTGGTGGGGTGGTGTGAGAAGCAGAAAAGGCCTTGACTCTGTGTAAGCACTGCTCAGCAATAACAAAAACATCCCTATATTATCAGCACTGTTGCCAGCACAAATCCAAAACATAACCCCATACTAGCTGCTATGAAGAAAATTAACTCCACTCCAGCCAAAAGTAGCACACCAGGGTTTAACACCAATGAGGCAAAACCATAATGTTCCAGGATGCAAAATAATGTGTCATGGCACATGGGAAGGGGAGCTGCATCTTCTTGCTCCTCTCTGATTGCCAGGCTAAAGGGATGTCAGGGAGGAAAAGAGCTCCTGCCTGAGGTAGGGAGACTGAGCCCTCTGAACAGCTAGTACCACCACAAATACATGACCTGCAGCCCTTGCAACTGGCCAGGCTGCTTCAGCTTTTCCTTTTGAGATGTTTTCTTTCTCTAGAACATAAGACAAAAAAGGAAGGCAACCCTTTGCCATATTCCCAAATGATCTACTAGAGTTCAGGAAAGTGGATCAAAAGGTGAGCAGAGCTGAGTTGCGTCTGCATCTGCTTTGTCAGCATAAAGGTCCTGGGGCCATAGCCTGCAAGTATGCCATGTGGGGCGGGGAACCCCCATGGGATTGTAGGGCAATGACACTAATAGGGGTTAAGAAGTAATGGACTGCTTCTTCAGGATGGTGGTCCAGGGATAATTTCTAGAGTATCTTGCCACCTATGAGCCGATACTGACTTTTCTGTGGAAGATTTTAGACACATGAGATTTTCCAGTTGCTCCTTGGGTACCTGGAGAGTAACATCTCTCCTTCTCCTTCCCTTCCTATGGGAAGGTAACTTCAGTCTCCAAGGAGACTGCTACTTTGGAGGCTCCATTGGTATGAACTTGGAGTATCTCCTGCCAAGCGAGGCAGGATCTGTCCATGATTTGCAAAGCTCTTTCAGATCCTTGAAATGCAGTTATTATTTCTACTCTATTGTGAAATCTCGAGGGTCGTGACTCAAGAAATAGTTGGCCATATGGAAATAAGGCTGCGTTAGTTCAGTAGATGACAGGACTACCCAACATTATAATCATAACACTTTAAAGACTAGATAAACATAGGCTATGGGAAGGACATAAACTCTTATGTTTCCGGGCATAACTATTGTGGGTCAGGAAGTAATTCTCCTTTCAGGCCATTTATTCTGTAACTGGTGGCTGCAACTGGAGCCGAACACCATCAGAATCAATAACCCATGGCAGAAGTACCTCTGATTGTTTGTTACTTCCAAGTTTTGCAACGAATTCATTGGGATAAACAAGCTTTTGTTTTCCTTTTGCAAATTCGACCACCTCCCAACTTCTTGTATTCCCATACTTTTTATTCTCCTTGGCACTAATTGCGTGCTTTCAGTCAGCATGTTTCTGCTTTCCAAGACCGTAAGCCATGACTTGGGGGCACAGTCACATTTACATCCCTTTGCAGATGGCCTATTTCTAGCACTGTCAGTCCTTGGGTTTTATTTTTTGCTGTCTTTATGCTGAGGGACAGACACTGCTCAGTGGTTCTTTGTGATTCTAATCTTTTTCATACAGTTTGAGGAGCAACAAACTTGAAAAACAAGATCCCTTTCTGCTGGGAGAGAAGGCACCTGAATTTGGGCCTGTCTTTACCACCCACTAAGGATGTGCGTGACCATTTAGAGGAGGCTGAGAGCAGTGTATTTGTTGTCGCTGTAACACCCTTTGTTGTTTCCATATAGCTCCCATTTCTGTAGGCACCATCTGTTTGTTGGGAATTTTTTTTTTTTTCCCCGTCATTGCAGGCTTCAGGAAATGCCATCTTGCCAGGTGGCATCTCTATTTGCTACTGCTACAGCAGCTCTAGAAGCAGGTGCAGTTTGTGGCATAATGTAGCTTTGTGCCAGCCCCTTACAAGCCATAGCCCATTCAGGGACTTGGATGGGGTTATTGCTTTAGCTCAGCTCCATTTGAGACGTGGGCATTGCATCTGAAGTGCCACTGGCAGCTGACTTCTCACTTTGATTTATGCTAACCTTAGGGCTGCTGGTAATTACATGCATGTTCTTGTATTCAGGAAGTTTATGCAGTCGCCAAGGAGCAGGGACTTCTTCATGCAACACCGGGAGGATGAATCGTTCATTTTGATGAGCATCTCAGACACTCTGAGGCATATGAAAAGGTCTGCCTGTGTGTTCCTTCTTGTGATGGCGGAAGGGCTGGTGGAAGGAGAATTGATAATAATAGTGCAGCTCTGTTCTCCAAGAGTTTCTGAACTAATTTGCTGGTGTTTCGTCAGCCAAAATAATGTGTGCAGAGCAATGGGTTTGCATTGTGTGATTGTGTGGTTCATTAACCAAATTGGATGACCAGCTGGGATTTATTGTCATCCCTTATGAGTAGTGCAATGGGAAGAGTGGTCAATACATGTATTTTCCATGGCAATTCATCTACCTGCTTCAACTGAACCCAAAGGGCCACGTCATAGAAACAGTCAAAAATTCTTTTCATACTGGTGCTTTCTGTTGTGAGTGCCCAAAAGATATCATTTAGCTGGTGTCTTACATGGGAATAATTGTTCAGGTCTGGGCAGTAACCATTAACTTTTCTCTTCTAAGCTACCAGACATTTCATATTTTAGATAACATTTCTTCAAACAAGTTTGTAGACTCTTACTGACTTTTTCATTTTCATGTGCTGCTGGGAAAGACCAGATGCAGCCAGGTGACTAAAGAAGGGTTTTGCTGGCTTTAGCACAGGATGATGTTGTGTTATAAATCCTTAGGTAGCAATATCCTCTTTTCTGCTGTTGCTCAGAACAAATTTGTAAGGGAATATTAAGAATGTAAGCCAAATTCAGAGATGAAGTGGGAAGGAGTTTCATTTTAAATCGCCTACAGATGCTCAGGGGAAGAGCGTAGGAAGTGCTTTTCACCTGGCGAAACATGAACATCAAGGAATCATTAGCGAGAAAATCCTTGCTTTCTCTCTAATTCTGCTTTCTACCCTTTGTACATCCTTCCCTGTATTTGTAAAGTACAGTATAAGTCCATTGCTGTCATGTAAGTGACAATAGCTCTTAATAAGGTCAGTTATTCCTAACAACACATGCCCTGCTAAAGCTAGGAAACCTTGACACTGGAAGAGTGAGCCTTCCCACCTTCCCCTCACAATGAACGGAAGCAGAAGTTGGTGTTGTGTTTGCATCTCACTTGCATGGACAGTCAGGGTGTCTTATACCTGCTTTGCTCCTACCGCCCTGCTGCAAACATCAGAAATGCAAAAGTGGGTCCCGACCTCAAAGCAAAGCTGAGGTCTTCTCTGACATTCCCTCAGCCCGTCAGCACTCTCTTAGCCTCATTTGTCACATCCAATGTAGCGTTTCCATACACAAATGAATACCAGATTGCTGGCTTTTTCGCCCTGCCCCAAGTCACCAGGTGAGTGTGTGGAGCAGATTCCCGGAGGCTACTTGTGTTTCATGTGTCAGATTAATCCCCTGGAACAAACACCTGGGCCAGATTCCTTAAAGCCATTAAACTTGGAAGGCAATACACTAATTTTCCCCAGAAACCATGTATTCTGTCACTGTCAAGAACATCCTCCCAGTCCCTTGCGGGTGCCAGCAAAGCTGTAAACATGGAATCTATTACAGTCCTTTAGCATCTTTCTTTACAGCTGCTCTAAATGTATTTACCTCAGCACCGTCCCCATGTTGCCCCAGTGCACAACTCATCATGCTAGTAGAGATAATTTGCCAGATTTTCTTTAAAAACTGCAGAGTGCTTGGACCCAAGAGACAAAGACGAGCCTAGAAACACTATGGAAATCACTGTCTTTGTAGAATTTTTCTTTTTTTTTTCCAAATTGTTTTGTTTCTTCAAAATAAATCTGGAAGTAAAAGTACCTGCCAAGTCTTGTTCCTCTTTCTGGGCCTGATCTAAAAATCCACAGAAGTGTTGAAATAATTGCCCCTGGCCCAAGAGGCTTTGGATTAGGTCTTTTGTTAATTTTCATTTCTCCTCAGTATTTAGGTACATGTTAATGCACAGATGTGGTATTAAACGGGCTGTAAGCAGAGTTGGTAATGCCACTAATAAAGGTCCAATAATGATTTTAACCTATGTGAAAAGAAGAATTATGTGATCATTCCCTCTGCCCACCCATCTTCATTTTTTAAAATCACTTGGCTAATTGCAAATCAGTTTTGAGAGGAGGAGGAAGATGTCCAATACAATAAAGTTCCTGCAAGTTCTGTGAAACCTGATGGCTCAGTAGAGGATAAGGATGCATGAAAGTGTTCTGAAAATGGGGAGAAGAGGTCAAACTTCATCATATCCAGTCTGTTCGGAAGCACATGGCTTAGGACAAATCATGGTGCATTTTGTTGCTTCTCCAGCGGGGCAGAGCAGAAGGCATGGGGGGAACAAGGGGGGTTATGTTAGCAGCCAAAGGCTGCATGTTGAAGTGAAACCACATTTCCTCAGTCTCGCTGTTCAAGGAACAGCTTGCTTAACGTGGGCAAAAGAATGTATTTTTCCTTTGCCTTGTGCACAAAATCTCCTGAAACGTTTTGTCTCAAATTGACTTGAAACATCTAGCCTGCAGCAGATATCCGGAGCATAACATTTCAACCCACACAGTTAAAGTCTGGCAAAATAGGAAGTGATTGAAAGTAGAGTCTGTTCCAGGACCATTCAGGAGGAGATCGAGAGCTGAAGAGCACAAGCTTTGCTACTTGTTTTACCCATGCCTAACCACTTCTGCAAAATATCATTGAATTTTTGGCTATTACAGCTGTCCTCCACTTCAGACAGATAGGTCTGAGTTCAAGTAATAGAAGCTATTTCCCAAACCTGAAGTTGTACTGAGGCTCTTCAGAAATCAAGCTGTACTGCCTGAGGTGTTTCACTGGCAGCAGAAGGCAAACCTGGGGTCAGGATATTGTTTTGGTTGAATTTTGTGTGTGTTAAAGCAAATGTGCCAGAAACATCAGAGAAGGAGAGAGGAGATGGCAGCAGAAAGCCCAGAGCTGCCACAAATCAGTTCTGCATGTAACCCCAGCTGACGGCGAAGAGAGTGTTTTGAGTATAGAGTTGACCAGAAAAAGAGACCAAGAAGATAGGGAGAGGCTCTTCTTTATTCTTTAATTCCCACTATGCCTGGAGGAAAATAAGAACGTGAACTTTCTCTGCAGATAAACAGGATTGCATCAAAACCACTAAACTTAATTAGTAGCTTTCATAATGGAAACATTTCCCATGATCCTAACTATCAGCACTGTACTGTGGCCGAACGATATTGCACAACATTTACATATATATGGAAGATATATATGTATTTAAAATAAAAGAAAGCTACTCTGGACTAAGCATCACTTCACAGGTTTTTGAGAAAATTCTACTTAAATTTGAGTTTATTCCCATTTGTCATGCTGGGTGAGATACATGTGATCAGAAATAGATGCATGGAGCATAGATATTTCCGTCTAAGCTGGACTCTGCAGTTGCCTTTTCTATTTTTTTTGTATCCAGGGTATAATTCTTAATCTTAAAATAGACCTCTAAAGTAGGTCAGACAAGTGTCTCCTTTAAAATCATCTATTGAAGAGCACAAGGGTGGCCAGCTCTACCTTGTAGGCATCTGGAATTAGGTGAAATGAATTCCTCCCCTACTGAGCAACAGGTACGTAGAGCCTAATGGCTGCGCTGGAGTGGGTGGTCTGATCTATCAGGTCCTGGGCTGGATGACAAGGCTGTTTGCAAGTGGTTTCCAGGAACTGTCTGTGTAGTTTCCTTTGCAGCCAAATTTTAGCTTTTTATGCCTTAGATGGTGGTGGGACACTCCAGCCCTGACCGTATGCTTGCCTTTCTGCAGGAGATGTGTGTGATGTGTCTCACTTCTGCATTTTAGCAATCCAGCCACTGACCCTGGGCACTGTTTTGCTCTCTGTGGGATGACTGGTGCCACTGGGTTTGAAGTGTTGTCCATTAACCCAGCGCTAGCAAGCTTGCAAAAGAAGGAGGGTGGTGTGGTGAAAACACCCCACTGGGTGGCAGGAGATCTGAGCTTGACTCTTCACTCTGCCACAAAAAAATATCACTGTTGATCTTGGGCGCGTTTCTTACACTCTTTGCTCCACCACAGTTTCCCCATCTGTAAAATGTGAATGAATTTTACCTACCTGGCTGAAAACTGAGGACCTCATAACTGGAACTCGAGGAACCTAGAGGGAAACTCAGGTCTGGATTTGCTCATGACAGAGCATCTAGTAACATATTTTCAGCCAGTGCCTGGCAGAACAGAAATGTTCATATTTCTGTTTAAATAAGCTCTTTCATCAGATGAAAGAACATACCAAGAACCGGTCAGCAGTATGCTCTGCAGAGTGGCCCCTGAAAGGGGAGCACAGACCAGGGAGTTAATAGCTTCCAGGTAATGAGAAGGGTGCAGAGCTGCACCAAAATGAAGTCGGTAACAGAGGACTGATCCAGGGAGCTCCTCAGTTCTCAGTAATCCCGGTTATCAGCTGCTGGTCACCTCTGTAGTGGGAGGTCAAGGGGAATGAGGCCATTGCACTTCACTCCACCGGTGGTTATTAAGCAATAACCAGCACCATAAAGCTTTTGACTTTAACTGGCACGAATTAAAGGCTTTGGTCACATTGGCCTTGGAATTGTTTAGGATGAAATTGATTCCTTTTAGCCTTTGAGAGGGTCCAATTTAAGCTGTTTAGCTGAGCACTGTGGAAAATACAGCAGTTTAGCTATTATGTGGTCAAACTGAAGAGCAGACGCCATTTACCGATATTGCTGGATCCATAACCTCACATCCTTTCGGAAACACCGTACTTATTACACTTTCTATAGTGTGTCGTTACGGCCACCAGCGATGAAAATCCAGCCTGTTTTATCCATCATGTTTCTTGGCTTCCATGTTGCTTATATGTCTTATACGTTCCTCACTACATTTGCTGCAGGGCAACACATTTTCATCGCAGGGTTTCCACTCTGGGCAGAAACGTATGTGTTTTGAGACAGAAGGGCAGGAAATGCTTTTGCTAGATATCAATGGCCTTATAGTTTGTAAGGATAAACGTGGCCACAAAGATTCTTATGATAAGAAAAAACATTTCTGAGAGATTGATTACTTGTTCTTTTAACCCTAGAGCTTTTTAGGCTGGCTACAATAGAATCTTGTGTTACTTTGGATGTCTAGAGAGATCATATTAATATATACAATACCCAGTTTTCTACATTGGACAGTCTCTTTGCCCATCCTACTTGAGAGACGGTTTCTACTAGCAACATTGAAAGTGGCTGGTCTGTGCAGCCAGGATAGTCCAAAACCAGAGGCTGATTTTTTTTTCTCAATCCCATTTTTACATCAGTTCTCAGCTGCCATGAAATGATAGAGAGTATGAATTTGTGAGCTTTGTATCAGCTGAGAATCTGACCTAAATTCTGGACAATGAGTAATACAGACAAAGGAAAATGTTAATTTGGGCTGCTTTCTGGAAGGAGAAGAGCATTCCTCTCTTTACAGCTTCCCTCAGGAGCTGTGAAGTTACATGGAGGAGAAATGAGAAAAAATTAGGAAAGGGAAATTTGGGGCAACTGCTAGTAAAGTGAGGTGTTAATCTTTCCTCATGAGGACATGATGATCATTTCTCAGCAACAAGCAGAGGAAAAAGAAAAGAGATGGAAATGGTGAAGTAATAGAAGAGGTAGCTCAATTCACTGGACACTGTCTTCACTTGGGTATAAAATGAAGAAGCACAAGGGAAAACAAATAAAACACGAGTCCATTTCCAGAAGAAAGTAACCCTGTGAGGGGACTCTGAGGCTGGACTGTCAGTGCTAATCGCTGCCCCAGAGGCATAAAATTCCCTGCTTTGAGCAGCTGCCCTCCTTGACAGGATCAGGAGTTCTGCTGCCCTACCAAAATGAGGGTGCAGGTTCCTTGGTAAAGAATTTTATACCAGGACTAGGCAGAACAGAGAAGAGGCATAATGCTGTCCCGGCAGGCAATGAGCCTGGGTGATCTTAGAGGCATTTTCTGTTCCTGTTTTCCCCATTTTGCACCAGGGCAATTAAACCTTGAAGCGGTAAATCTGAACACTTCTATTCTGAAAAACTGGGCTTTCTGTGACTTTTCCTGCCCTCCCTTGTGTTGGCAGTTGGAAATGCTGTGAAACCAGCATTGTGTGTAATGTCTCCTCACTCCCAGTTCTGGCCCAATTCTTAGGAAGTGCAAAACCATGCAAACAAACAAACAAACAAAAATAATTGCCATCATAGCAAGACACTTAGGCAAAGTCAACCTGAGATTCTACAGGAAGGTCTACCTGAAGGTCTTTGTCCTTGGCATTGACGCTAGACCATGTCCCTGCTATGGATGTTGCTAGTACAGTGCCCATGACTTTCCCGTAGAGTAGACCATGCCCCTGGCTAAATATGGATGGTATGAGGAGAAATTGCTTTCTCCATGCCTTCTGCCACTACTGGTGGAGGTGGGCTTTCCTCTGTACCCCAATACACTAGCCCAAAAGTCACAAGTGACACTGGAGTGATGATGTAGTGATGGCATCATCCTTCCCTGCACTATGTGAAGGGTCTCACCTCTGCAGCTGGTCTCAAGTCTTCCAACCAACTCTTCTTTCATTGTGCTTCTTTACATCTTCCTCTTCTTTAGGTCAGTAAAAGCTGGTTTGTTGGAGCTATGTTTCTTATTAGGAAGGTTTTTGTGGTCCAGGATGGCCTGCGATATCTTTTTCTTCCTGTGAGCGAAACAGATTTAGAAAGTTTGAGTTTCGTTCAGTTGTGGAACAAAAATAAATACAAAAAAAATTCACAGAAGACGGGCTTGTTCATTGATATAATCATGGCACAGCCCCTATGACAGGATCCAAACCAATTTCTATCCCATTAATGTTAGCATGGCTATTACGAAGGTCGAGGTTAAAGATTAACTGTGAGAAGACACACAAATGAATGTAGAAGTTTCTAAAAAATCACTTAATATGGACATCCCATTCTTTAATCTCCTGAAAATAAACATAAGCTTTCCCATTTAGACTGCTGGAGAATCTGGAAAAAGTCTGTTTGACTGTTAATTAGTATGCATGAAGCTATAAATTAGCAGTCTCTCCTGCAATAAAAACCATGTTACAATCATCATGGAGCCTGACCAAGCACTCCCATCACTCCTGTCTGTCTGTATTTAGTACAAGTTTGGGGGACACCAGCTTAATCTCTGGCTCTGTCGAAGCAGGTCTCCACTGGAGAATGGTACTGCTACTCTTCCCAGTGCTTTGAATGAGCTAGGTGTGCCTGTACCAGTGTTGTCTCCATCCTGGCAAAGGCAACCTGTGTGTCCCAATCACAAGTACCACTTTTTCCAAGAACTACAGTTTGGTGCCTTGGGGAATTGTCTCTCTGTTCCCAGAAATGATGACTTGCATGTTCTTGCTTCTCCACAGCCAAGGACATGCTGTACCTAAAGTTGACATGCATCAGCTCTGACAGAAGAGTTCTTACTTATGGAAATGTTTACTTTATAGAAATGTAAATTTAGGTGATGTTTAAAACAACCAATCCTCTGTCTTGGTTGGGACCTTTGATCTCAGCGGAGCATCACGACAGTAGCAATGTTCTCAGAGGGACAAAGCTGCTAACAAGCGATGGCAATGTTGGTTGGGCAAATGCCAGGCAATGGCTGACAGGGATGACATGCCATAGGAAAAGAGTAAGGACAGTCTGAAAATGTGTATCTGTTTGGAAAAAATCTGTGGAGGGAGAAAGTGGGTCTTATTGATAAAACTTTGGCCTAGGACAAAGAGCTGGGTTAAATACCATTGCTGGCACAGACTTTGGGTATGCATCCAAGAATAAGTTGTGGGACCTTCTGCCCTGGTTCTCAGCCCATAAAATGGAGATGTGAAGGAGTATAATAACAGCCCCTTTCCTTTATCCTGGCTTTGTATGTGTCAGACCAGAAATCTTGGGGGAAGGGGCAGCATCAAAAACAATAGAGGCTTGTTCCCTTTTCAGGCCTGCGAGCATTACTGTACAACAGACACAGGTTGTGCTATCTGAAGGCCTCTTTCAAGACTATTTCGTTGAGACTAGTGTTTAATTCTAGGCTTTAGAAATGGAAAATGAAAAGACCAAACTGTTCCAAAGGTCAAATTGTCCACCTGTCCTGGGCAGGCTCCTAGGCTGATTTTGTAGATTGTACTGTACTGTTTTACTTTGCCTAGAGGCTGAGATGTGAGCTCAACGGCAATTTGCAGAGCAAAGCAGTAGCTTGATATTGGCAAATCTCTGAAAGAGAAAGTTTGGGCCCAGCAAAATCTAACTTTCCTTCTGGGACAGCATTTCATTTTAAGGCTAAGTCATTTTTGTCTAGGACTTGCTTTCATCAGAAATGCTCTCACATTTGGGAAGATAACTTATGCCTGATGACATAATGGAAAGGGAGAGGATGATTTCTGATTCTTGAGTTTGTATTTCATTTTGATTTTGTGTATTTTTTTGTTAGAGTGGGAGCCTTAAGGTAAAGACAAAAAATGAGTTCACTCTTTTTTTCCCCCATGCTTTTTCAGCAGGAAAAATATTTATTTTCTATAATCCTCAAATGGAAACAGCTCAAACAGTGAGAAAGGGTATTGTCTTTAAATTTTGAAAAGGAAAAGATTCTCAAAAGAGTTTGGGTGGGGTTTTTTTCCTTTTCCTTAGAGAATGTCACATTTTTGACATAAAGTCATTCTTGGGTAGAAACTTTTTTTGAAAATATTTTTAGCTGGTTGTTGAAATATATCTTTTTTTCTGCATTTATGGGTCAGTCTATTGCATGGACTACAAAACCATGAAGAGTATGAACTAGTCTGAATCACCTCTGTGGGAGTGTTTGGAAAAAATCCTGAAAATATGAAATATTTAACTGATAGTTACTGTAGAAATATTGATAATAGACAAGGCATGCATTACTGAGGAGAACTACGTGCTTACAATTTATCTTCAATCTGTTCACAACCTGAAGGTAAACTTTCTGAGAACTTGTAAGAGAATAATAAAGAAGAAGATTGTATAGAAGAGAAAAAAGGATGAAAAAATTAAAAAAAAAAGAGAAAACTCCAGAAAAACTTATTTTCGGCTACCCAAGATCAATGTACACAGTCTAAAAAAGCACTGTATATGGCTGATAAATTTTAATGTTGTTTTGTTTCTATTTTAAAATATTATAGAGTTGTGCTAAGCAGAATTCCTGAGGCTGAAGGAAAACTCAGGTACTCCAAACAAATACTGTTTGAAGTGAATGTTTTTTGGCAGCGTGTTTCACAGTATGTATTGAATAATTCCATCCAAGATATTTTGATACCTTGTTTTAGGAAAAGAAAATGCTGAGGATTCAAAGTAAAATAAGGCTGCAGGGGAAAGTAAATTAATCTGTTTTCTTGGAACATCCCTCAGAATGTTACAAATCCTGCAGAAATTTATGGGTAGCCAGAAGCATCAACTGAAGCCCTCACCATTCACCTGCCTGTTACTGAAAATGAATATTAAAGAATATTTCCATTTCATGTTGGTCTGTATGATAATTTTATGATCTAGAGAGGTCAAGTTCAGACTAGCTCCTTAGGAATGCCACTCTCCAAACTCCCCTGAAAATCCTCAGAATCAGACGGCACTTTGTGTTTTGAAAGATTCACTCATCAATCACCATCTTACAATATTAACTAATCCTTTGCAACACCCTTGTCTGATGTGGAAATTTAAGGCAAGAAGAAGTTAAATTCCAAATCACGAAGGGATCCCTCGTTTGCTCTCAAGATAACAGCATAGAAATCATAGGCGTTTCTAAACAAAGCTTGAATTCTAGGAATATTTGGACACATACCACGGAAACCAGGAGATGACGAGGAGATGTTTCTCTTTCTGCTACAGTCAGCATTTTGAGCCTTTTCTGTCTTCTGTACCACAGAGATGATTTATATGTTTGTGGGACATATTACAGAGCTATAAGAAATACTGAAGCCCATTAAACATTTGGAATGAGCTCACTGAAAGTTGTCATGCATTATCTGGGATTAAAGTTGGGTACTTCTAGCCAGACCCTCCACTACTGAAAGTTAATTGGTGAAACTTGATTTTATTGGCTGGCAAAATGCCTGCGTACCTCAGCTGAAGGTCAGACGTACCACTTGCTTGCTAGGCAGAGGCAGGAGTATGTGGGAATTTTAAGGCAGCTTTCATCCCTTATTTTGGATTTCAAGCTCTGATTGGTCTTTACAGGTTGGAAAAAAAGCTGAGAAAAAAGCATATTATTTCTTCTAACTCCCTGTTTCAGAAGAGTTTGTGGAAAAGCCTGTAGAAGCTCTGGATGATCACAAGGACTGGCATGGCCAGGGGACTCTCCTCTCCTCCTCCAGACTTGGGCTAGATGCAGCCATGGGATGGATGTGAGGTTTGGCTATGGACACAAGAAAGGTGCACAGTCACATCCGTGTGCTTCTAGTATATGTTAAATTTTATTTTAAAAGGAAACTCAACTTAATTCAGACGAATTGTTCCCAAAGGTGCCTATTTTGCTCCACTGGCTGGGACAGAATCTAAAGGCTGACCTGAGTTCAATGGGATGAAACCCAGGCCAGCTGCTTTGGCAGGTTCAGTCTCAAGGATTTGTTCCTATGTGAGTTATTGAACCCTTAATCAGCTCTGATGGTCTAGTCTTAGGGTGACTTTGCATGAATCAGCAGCAAAAGCAGAAATTACCTATGCTCCAAGGTTTATTTCCCAGTTGTAGACAACTCTCTCCGCACCTTGTCCACCAATAGGATGTGATGGGTCACGAGGCTCCTGTCTGGGGTCTTGTGAGACTACCCAATGCTGGGGACTGCTGTCAGGATCGTGCCACCACAAGCCTGCAGAGACGGCATCAAACCTGACTGAGCTGCAGTTGCAGTAGAGGCATTTCTTGCCCAGGAATGAGGTCCACACAGATCCTCCCATTTCTGTGTCACATTGAGACCAGGAGAGAGCCTTGAAAAATGAGCCTGCCAGCACGAAGGCAGCAGGGGGAGGCTCCCGAGGACCCTTCTGGAAAGCTGAAAACAGGAAATGTTTAATCAAGCTCTGAGGAAAAAAAAAAAAAAGAAAAAAATTTTAAAAAGGAAAAAAAAAGAAAAGACAGACAGTCTCTTTTTGAGCAGCCAGGATGTTTGTGAAATCCCTGCTCCGTTTATTATGATGCTGAGTTTCAGCTGGCTGTTTTATTAAAGACAGCTGGGACACATTACTTGCGCATTAACACTGAGCCAGCTTTCATTTTAAAACTTACCCGTTGCTGGGAGCTTTCCTTAATGCGTTCCTGCTGCTGCCAGCTCTATAATCCACACCAGCAGCCCCGGGGAAGATCACCTCGCTTTACCATACTCCTTATTTCCGGAGAAAGGCCTAATAAAAATCAGCCTGGCTGATCAGGAGCAAGATGGCCCCTCTCCTTGCTGTGGCTCCGAGGTGGAGCAAAGCTTGCCGGAGCGAGAGGTCGGCGGTGCATCCGCCAAGAGGACATCTGCTCACGAAGCAAAACCCTTAACACTCATATGCAACTCTCCCTTAATTGCTTTCCAGGGACATATTAGAGCTTTTTGCAATGTAAACTGCATTTCAGTACATCACAAATCACTGAGTGATGGCTCCAGCGTGGATCGTAGTGGAGGTTGGCGAGCCCTGTTGTGAAAGCGGTGGGGAAATGAGCCGACAGGCTCTGGCGGGTGTGAAGGTTTGTCTGTGCAGCAGAAGAAGAGGGATTTCTTGGGGAGCGCCAGCACCCACCTGTGGCTGGGGGTTTGGCAATCGCAGTTTGTGTCCTCCAGCACACGTCCCCCAAGCACACGGTGCCCAAACGTTCTTCTCGGGGATCTGGGAGACAGACGCAATCCCTCATCCCAAAACTGCTCTGTATAAAGCAACACTCAGGTGCAGATGAAGGGAGGTTACTGTGTCTCTTGTGTCCCCAGCCTCGCAGTTAGGGACATCAGAAGCCATCCAGACACTCCTTGCCATCCTGGGCCTGGGCCTGGGACCCTCTGGGAACATAGGTGTAAAATGCTGGTGTGAATTCAGGTCCTGATTTTGGGAAGGGGTCAAAGAGGTGATATTCCCACGTCCACGCTGCTTTTTAGCCTGGTCTTATTCTGTTATGACAGAATGAGACTTGTGCCGTTGCACAGTATGTGTGTGTGCACATATATGTTTATGTAGCAGGTGTGTTCTCTAACTAGTTTTGAACTCAGAAACCATTTTCAATGAATCATAACAAAAAGGTAGATATTTCAAACATATCGAGTTCTTACCAATGTAAATAAGCTGTTGGATAGAAAAGAGAGGCTCTGTTAATGCCGTTACTGATAGACCGCACTGCAAACTCAGGCTTTATTAGACACATGAGAATCCACACAAGCATTAAGTGTTTTAATTGCAGATGACATTTCTGTTCTTGGTTATTCCTTGAGAGATTAGAGTGGTCACCATTCTCCCATGTCCAGGAAGAGGCATTTTTCTTTTACATGGGACTAGATGGCTGCTTATGGAACAAACTGCCCTAAGGATTAGTTTCTTCCTGACATATCTTAGCTGATACTTAGTTAATACCATTTCATTTATCAGCAGCACCATGGATGCTCCCTTGTGCAGTAAAAATACCAGAATCCTTTTTTTTCCCTATTTCGTTAGCGTCTTAACTCGTGAACTAACACAATGATAAGTTCCTCAGGTTACTAACACCCATATATAAAAAGAAGGGGTTTCCGCCTTAAGTGGTGTTTGTTTTCCTTTGATTATGCTCATGCATTTGCACTTTGAGAGAGTGTGTGTAACCTATTTGCCTTCTGTGTTCGTTATTTTGTACCATATTCCTTTATGTTTTGTCTCTACGCAAAAAGGGAACATTATCAACTTTGGCAGTCTCATCAGTGCTGGAAAGCTGCTGTCCTCCTAGTGAGGAGGTGGCTGTAGTGCCCAGCTTGTTATAGCTATCTCTGAAATCCTTCCTTAAAACTCACTTTTGCCATGGTTTTTCCAAAGAGTTTGATAACTAGTGGGTACTAACATGCTGAGATTGCTTTCTAGTGTGCTACTCCATGATGTCTCATAATTTCCTTTTATTTCCCCCCTGTTGTTTCTCACTTTAGACTTAGAACATACTTGGATTAGAAACTGTCTGCAGTTGTCATGTTTTTTTTTCTACAGCATCTAGCACAAGGTGCAAGTCCAAATTTAGGGTTCATCCATGGCAACACTACTGTTTGGAAGACCTTTTGTCCCTTGGCAAGTGTTTCCATTAGCAAATCTGGTGCAAATCAGTATATGAGGGTCCTTCATTGGTTTTGATGCAAAGTTAGCATTGTTAGTTCACCCCACTTTGAATGGTTATTTAAACTGTTGCAGACAAAATAGGTGAGCAGTGTCCACATGGTCTATTTTGCTAGATCTACTATTGATGTGATGTTCATAAAAAGAGTGATAAAGAGTTGATAGAACAGGATAAGATAAGACAGAATAGAATAGAATAGAATAGAATAGAATAGAATAGAATAGAATAGAATAGAATAGAATAGACTATTTCAGTTGGAAGGAACCTACAATGATCATCTAGTCCAACTGCCTGACCAATTCAAGGCTGACCAAAAATAAAGGCATGTTGTTAAGGGCATTGTCCAAAACACTTAAACACCGACAGGCTTGGGGCATCAACCACCTCTCTAGGAAGCCTATTCCAGTGTTTGACCACTGTCTCGGTAAAGAAATGCTTCCTAATGTCCAGTCTAAACCACCCCTGGTGCAGCTTTGAACCATTACTACGTGCCCTGTCACTGGATCCCAGAGAGAAGAGACCAGTACTTCCCTCCCCACTTCCCTTCCTCAGGAAGCCGTAGCGAGCAATGAGGGCACCCCTTAGCCTCCCTTTCCTCCAATTCAGACAAGCTCAAAGTCCTCAGCTGCTCCTCATAGGACATTCCTTCCAGTCCTACTCTGGATGCATTCAAGGACCTTCACATCCTTCTTAAACTGCAGGGCCCAGAACTGAACACAGCACTCAAGGTGAGGCCATACCAATGCTGAATACAGCGGGATAATCACCTCTTTTGACCGGCTGGTTATACTGTGTTTGTTGCCCCCCAGGATGTGGTTTGCTCTCCTGGCTGCCAGGGCACACTGCTGGCTCCTGTTGAGTTTGCTGCCAGCCAGCACCCCCAGATCCCTCTCTGCAGGGCTGCTCTCCAGCCACTCCTCTCCNTGCCCTGTCACTGGATCCCAGAGAGAAGAGACCAGTACTTCCCTCCCCACTTCCCTTCCTCAGGAAGCCGTAGCGAGCAATGAGGGCACCCCTTAGCCTCCCTTTCCTCCAATTCAGACAAGCTCAAAGTCCTCAGCTGCTCCTCATAGGACATTCCTTCCAGTCCTACTCTGGATGCATTCAAGGACCTTCGCATCCTTCTTAAACTGCAGGGCCCAGAACTGAACACAGCACTCAAGGTGAGGCCATACCAATGCTGAATACAGCGGGATAATCACCTCTTTTGACCGGCTGGTTATGCTGTATTTAATGCACGCCAGGATGCGGTTTGCATTTGAGCCTGCTGTTGACCAGCACACCCAGATCCCTTTCTGCAGGGCTGCTCTCCAGCCAGTCCTCTCTCAGTTTATACTTCTGCCCAACATTACTGCATCCTAGCTGCAGAATCCAGCATTTAGACTAATTAAATTTCATCCCATCAATCATTGCCCAATGTTCTAATCTATCTCGTTCCCTTTGCAAGGCTTCTGGTCCTTCAAGAGAGTCAAGAGTACCTCACAGTTTGGTATCATCAGTAAATTTGCTAATGGTGCATTCAACTCCTGCATCCAGGTCACAAATAAAAATATTGACCAGAACTGGCCCTAGGATTGAGCCCTGAGG
>VYXH01007529.1:160423-283624 GCA_013397275.1 Burhinus bistriatus
CAGACTCCCAAGGCCTTTGGTAGATGATCGAGAATGGTCCTGCCATAACATCTGCTAGCTCCTTCAGTACTCTGGGGTGAATCCCATCAGGTCCCAGGGACTTGTGAACATTCATCTGATACAGCTGGTCCTACACTTGTGGTCCTCTGACTCAGGGGACCAGGCAGCCCAAGGTCTATCAGTATTAAAGACTGAGGCAAAAAATGCATTGAATACTTCTGCTTTTTCTTCACCCCTAAATGAATGTAAAGTAGCTTCTTAAAGAGGCCCCGTTCCTCCCTCAGCAAACACACATCTCTGCCTTAAAGCATCTTTATACCAGCATAATTGTGCCTGAACTGGGTCTTGTGCTGGTGGATCAATAAAATCCTCACCCACCCCCAACTACCCCAGTATGGAAACTGTTTTTTGGCCAGATTCCATGCATCCCCCTCTAAGATATACACCCCAAAACTTTTCACTCTTATTAAAAAAGTTTATCTGTTTTTCTAGAAATTTATACAGGTCTAAAGCCCTCTAGTTCCTATGTGTCCATCCTTACTGCCATCCCCAGTAAGCGGTTCTCAGTAAGCAAGGGCTTTGCAGAGATCTCTAGGCGGGTGGCATGGAAGAAGGGAGGCTACTTCAAGGGGAGGCTTTACATTGCAATACTGTACAAACCTGCTGTACAAAGGGAATAAACCATAATTAAGAACAACAGTATCCAGTCTGCCATGTGGCCCTGTGAAACGATCGGTGTGATTTTGGAAACTCATTCTACAATAAAGGACTCTCAAGTCCTTGATGGCATCTGATAGACTTCAAATTCTCCCCCTGTGACACAAACTGGTGTGAAGCCAGTGCCATATCCTGATGTCAGGGTGGCTACCCAAAGGGTGCCTCAGCATCAGAGCTGTACTGAAATCATAGCAAAGAAAGGAGACTATTCCCAAGGATCAAATTCAGCAGTACTGTGGTTGCACATAACTATTTAAGTTCAGTGTAGCAGCACTCTGGAGAGGGGCTAGATGCCTGGAAAAGCCAGTAGTACTTACCAGAGCCCTCCACAAATTATGCTTGGAAGAGAAACCACCGAACTATTGGAAAATATTTGTCAGGTTCATTAAATATTCAGCCTAATACTGTAGGGGTATAAGCCAAAATAGGGCTGATATGTATACAGAGATCCAGAAGGGTATATGTGTGTGTGTAGCTGTCTAATATTTCCAAAACCTTTCCCCCTTAGGTCAAAAAGCATGGATTGGAAATCCTCATGAATAATTTTGGTTTCACTGGATTGGCACTTGCCAAAGGGAAACTAGCTCTCTGGAAAATTCCTGAAGGTCTCCAAAGACCTTGACATGAAGCAAAGCAGAGGAAAGGGGAGGTGTGCTCACTGTCGTCCCAGGGAGGCAGCTCAGGACATACACATTCCCTCTCAAAGGCCATTAGGGAGTTGACTCGAGCTTCAGTGAAATGTCTCATCAGCGCTGGGAGATGCACGAGGTGAACGAGCTACTCTGTATTGTTTCTTTTTGGGTAAAATTTTCTCTTCTCTTTGCATCCTGCTCAAGCAAAGGGCTAGGTCATGCTATGAACATCAGCTTTCATAGAGAGTGGTCTCTTTTGCAACACTCCTTCAATTCCAGTGCCTTGAGCCACCTTGTCTTTAGCTCCTCCATCACTATGGCATAATACTTATCTGAATAAATGTGAACATGCTATTTTTTACCATGTCCCCTGCCTCAGCAGGGAATTAATTACCAGAGTTAGATGTAGGAAGGAGCTCTGCAGTTCATTCATTGCAGTTTGCTTTAATGAATTCAAGAACCATTGGGTCAGGCCCTGGGCTCAAGTAAATCTACATAGCTGCACGAGCCCAGGTGATGATCTGCCCCGTTACTTTTCTTACGGCGCTGCAACTTGCCTGGGACACTTGGTTTAACATTCACATCCTGAGCCTTGCAAAAAGTGCCAGGGGAAATTTATAACCACAAGTTAATTAACCATGAATCAGTTAATATTTGGGCATGTGAAGTGCTATATACATGGAAGGGATTAAGCTGTCAGAGGGAACTTTGGTTTTAAATCTCCCAGGAAAGTTGTCACTTCTGGCAGCCTGCTGGACTCCAAGTTAACACTATACAGGGTGACTGCAGGAGCATTTATTTGGGGACAAGGTTCCTTTTGCTATTTTCTACAGTTTCTGGGGTTTACTCTATGGGATTCCCATCCAAATAATACTCCCCCTCTTGCCTTGGGAACCTACCCAAAAAACCAGATTACCCTTTGGTTAGGGGGCTAATTGATGCATGATTCACAGGGTGAGATACATACGTTTGTGTTGTAAGGATCATAGTGATCACAGTGTGTCCTGCTGGCTCTGGAAGACAGACACCTGTAAGGTCTACACAGACCCTGCTGTCTGCGGAGGTGTTGGCAGCAACTGAGAGATGAGCTCTGCTTAGCAGCAGGGATTCAGCGATGAATTTAAGGACCCATCTGCTATTGCTCCTCTTCCTGGCCAGTTCTGCTGGAAGATTTGTACTCTAATCAATCCCACATTGCTTTTTTTCCTGAGCGGTGCTGTGAGGAGTTAGTACTCTGACCATCTGACGTTGCCTCTGCTCCTGGCTGACGTGTTTTGCCCCAGCCCAAATGATACCCCATAGATGCAGGCAGAGGCGAGCATCTGCATATTAAAGCCAGTTCCTTCCACCAGAGCTTTAAAACAGCTGCTGAACCAATTGGCCAACTGGGTGGCTTGAGAGGGAAAGAGATGTTAGGTTTTTCTCAAGCTGGTAAACCTTACTTATATTTGGAGGGCACTAGCTACTAGGATGCTATTGCTTTGGTATGCCTAGTCATCAGGGGAAGGAAACCTAAGGTTAGGAATAAAGTAGTGTGCTTTTGTAAATCCTTTCCCTGGTGATGGAGGCTGGCCCAATGGTGCTGTTTGCAGAGCTCCAACTGTATTCACTGAGCAGGAGAAAGAGACACACCAGAACCAGAGTGGGCTGGTAATGCATACAGTAAAATTCTGCAGTCGTGTGTTACCCCACCTTTTGATGTCAGTTTGACTCAAGAGAAAGTCTGCCCTGTGAAATGTCTCTGTTGTTATGAGGCATTTCAGTTTCTCGCCGAGGCAGGGTCAGGCCCACTGGCCCAGAGGCTGCAGGTGACCTGCTGGGGCCAGGAAGGGGTTAGGATCTGCAGACAGCAGCGCTGATGGCTGTGCACTGCGGTGGACCTGGGGAAGGTGATTTTACCTTGCTGTGGCCAGGAGCACCGCTCATGCTGCAGGACCTCAACAAGCAGCTGGCCATGGCAATTTGGCAGGCTCTGCTGGGCTTTAGGATGTTGAGGTGGCTGCTCCAAGCTCCCTGAAGTGGCAACAACCTCATTTCACAGAGCTTCAAAGAGCCAGGTTTGATATAACAAACTCATTTTTTTCTGCCTACTTAAACCTGATGAATGTCCCCTGTCTGCAGCAGTTACTGACTAATAGTGACAGTTTGTACAAAGAAAATGAGCATGAATGGAGCATTAATAAAGCTCTGCTAGACCCATTTAAAGCAGGCGCTTTCCCAGAGCTAGGAGCTGACGTTAAGTTACTGGAGTTGTGTAACTAAAGGAAGGGATGGAGCTGAACTTTCCTTCATACGATTTCCCTCTCTAAGATACTTGGAGAAAGAATGTCTTCATAATGACATGTGCCATTATTTAGGGACTCTTTCTATCATTTTTCTCTGCTCCACAGGTCAGGTTCACAAGCCGTATGACATTTTTATGGTCAGAGAAGCAGAATAATATTAAGAACAATTTTTCTTGCTAGGGGATGGTTTTACAGTTGTACATAGGTAGGCAAATGCCTCGCATCATGTCGTGACACCCACTGTGTCCATTCACTAGCACAACTATAACCATATCTCCAGTGTTATCCAGTCTGCAGGCTGGCTTTACCATGTGGAATAGGAATTTATATTTACTCCCAGGCCAAAGAGAGGAAACTCAATCCCTTTTCCCCTCCAGGTAACTACATGAATCATTAACATTACACAGATTGCTTGAGAATGAGCAAGTGTTATTTATAACGCGGCCATTTTAACAGAAAATGCAGAATTATTGTTGCTGTAGGAGGCTGATTTCTCAGTGTCTGGGCTGTTTGAAAGCTCGGACAATGCAAAAAAACCCCTTGTAAAACATAAGGCCAGATGTTGCCCTCTTACTGTGCGTGAATAACAGCACTGAAATCTGGGGACCACTCCCAGAGCAAGATGCTGCTCCAAGAGCAGGGGTGGAAGGGCCCAGCTCTCGACATGGGAGTTGTGAAAGAACCACAGAGGTGGCAGCTCTCTGCGTCTTCTTTACGGAGTCACTTTCCAGTGTGCGTCTGTGAATTCAGACAGAAAGCCTTGTGGGGAGAACAGGCTGCCATTTACTTTATTCCTCAAAATATTTACTCTAGTCTAACACCTACCAGACTGTCTCATCATGCACTAGACAGCACTAGACGGGAATGTACGTGCTGAGCTCTTGACACGACCACAGTGTGAAAGTTTTCACACGAGCAGGAGAACAGTGCACAGCGAGGGAGATGGATATCCACTTGGTTTCCCACAAAACAAAACAGTTATTAATGATTCTGCAAGTTCCCCTCAACACTAATTTCCTGTTTCATTTAATAGGTGGAGAACGTCAGTGCTTTGTGGACTTAAGGGCTTATTTTTTGTCCCTGATTCCAAGTCCCTCATGGACCAGACCCCTACAACGTCTATGTGATCAGATACAACCCAGGATGTTTACTTCTTGTTCCAACACGTGGTTTCCAACTTTTTGCCTCCTTTGATTGCAAATCTCTTGGCTGCCAAGAACCTGGAATTTCACCCAGCCCACGTAGGAGCTGGTTCTGCATTCCCTTACCCCACGTCCACCAGGAGCAGCCTTACTGGAGCAAAGAAAGTTGCACTGACAGGAGATTAGGATCAGATCAGCTCAAGGCAATTTCCTCTGAACCAAACCAAACCAACCAACCAAACAACAAAAAGAAACCCTTAATGAGTTGGCTGGATGAACATAATGCTTGATTGGCAGAAGGTGCTGTCTACAGAAGGGTTTGGGATATGGTATCATCATCAGTGTGACAGATGAAATATCGGATAAACTCCATATAGAGCCACAAGGCACAAATAGGTCATTAACATGACTCTACCGCATTTTTCTTAAACCCATTAGCCTGCACCATTGTGGGGCCTTAATTTTTCTCTGACTTGTGCATTCATTTCACACAGAGTAGTTTCACAGGGCCACCTTCTGATTTAGCTCAGCATAATCCAAAATCACACTGTGGTCTCCTGCAAGGATGCTGTAATTTCTATTACAGTCTATCCTCTTGTGCTCAGTCTATTGGCAGCTCAGAGCATGCACATGTATGTTTCTTACAAGATCTCTGATGACCACAGGGGAAAGGCCCTGGGGAGATGCTGGAAATGCATGTGCTGAATGGAAACTATAACTTACCCAGGTGCACAGCTCTTGAGAAGTCTGAGCCTCTGAGGAGCTGAAAACCCCTATTTCCTGTGTGGGAGGAGGTTTTGTAAGGGTTTTCAAGTGGGAACAGAAATGCTTAAAACATAGACAAGAAATAGGCATAATTTGTCTAGCATTCCTTTGGATACTATGTTTTACAGGGGTGCTCATATAAAAATTAATCAAATTGCACCTCCCACAATGAAAGCAAAAGCAGCGTGTAGGGGGCAATTAAAAAAACCCAAACAACCCACAACCACAATGAACTACCTATGATAGGAAATTTGCTTTATTATTGCAACAATGCCTAGCTGTGACAGATAAATTTTAGCCCCCACTGTGCTGGGCACTGTACAGAGATAGTGACAGCCAAAACTCATGACAACGAACATGAGCCTTAATAGTCAGGACACCATACGACACACTGTTAGACTCATCTTCTCATATGGAAATTGTGGCCTCAAAAAGATTAAGCAACTCAGTGAAAGAAAACCAAAAAGCCATATTAAAATCAAGAATTAAATACCACTGTGCTGAATCCTGGTCCAGCACGCACTGCACCAGCCGTTTCACCCCAGTAAGAATGTGCAGCCACCCAAGCACATCACAGCGATCAGCAGCTCCTGTAGATTTGTCGCCAAATAAAAACAACCCTGCACACAAGTCTCCCCACTTCCCTGTGCTGTGATAACTCCGCCATGAAACCATACGTCCATCACAGGGAGGGCGGTTGGTTGGTTGGTTGGTCGGTCGGTCGCTCGCTCGCTCGGTCGGTTTTTGCAAGCAGGACCTGCTCCAGCCTCTCCCCATACACACACCTGCCTCCATACAACCTTTCTGAAGGCAGCTCAGCTTATATCTAAACTTCACTCAGATGCACTCTGCTTCTTAGCAACGCCAGCTCCTCTGTTTGCTGCTAGCATCATCTTGTTCATTGCCTCCAGAGCAGCAGCAGCTGTTTCCTCCGCAGGCATGAAAGCCTTTACATTACCCAAGAACTGCTAAATACCTCTAATTGCCAGTAGCAGTACAATAATCCCAGGGTGAAGGACGTAAGCTGGGTAATTCTTGTCTGTACATGCAAACTCTCAGCCCCACACTGCAGATGTATGGAGTGGCTCCTGGTGAAAAGAGGTTGTCAGTTGTTGGAAGAGATGGTCACAGAGAGAGCATCTGCTCAGGTTGGGAGCCTGAGTCTTAGTGATCTGGGGAAGAGCATATGAAGATGGCAAACGTGATGTTGCTTCTCAAGAATATTTTCCTTCCTGTCAGTGATTTGCAGCTTAACTACCAGATGCCTCTTGTATTTAATAGCTGTGTCGCTTCCTTTTCCATAAATTTGCCTAGTGGCTTTTTAAAACATCTGATACCCAGAGCATCCGGTGTCGAGGAGTCCCACAGTTTAACAAAGAAGTCTCTTCTTGTGTGTGAGCCTGCTATTTTTGTGTGGTGCTTAATTGTTCTTTTATTAGGAGGGAAAGTGAGCACCTACTTATTGTTGACCCTCCGTATACCACTCCTGAGCTCAGAAGCTTCCAGCACCTCCCGATCTCTTTCTTGTAACTCGGCTGCTGCAGACACCAGCAGCTGATGAATTCAGCTGTTCCACTTCTCTGAACTGCAGGACGTCTGAGTCATTCCTATTTATTTTCTTGTTTTTTCCTCCTAAAATGATTATTTTTTTATTATTAACACAGCTAATACTTAATTAAATTACTAAACAAAATCAGTCCTGTTTTACCTCAAAGCAGGACAGCCACCATGTTATGACTCTCCTAATCCTTTGCTACCCTTTCCCCGCCTCTTCCAGCCTCCTGAGGGTCTTGACCTGCAGTTTGAGAAACTGCTTTACTGCACAGCAACTGAGACAGTAGGAAGTATCCTTAAATTGCCTTTTATATGACTGAAGCATATATATTTATGATCAATCTGTTTGTGGACTGTACATCTCCTCAGCAGCTCTTTCACAGCTCATAGAGCAGCATATTGACATGAACGAGCTGAAGTTTACCAAGTCTTATGAGATCAGTGAGTATTAGACATAGTCCAAGTGTTGCCATCTCACAGAAATGATGAAGTTTCTGCTCTGTTAAATGTTTTCTCCTTCTTTTGATCTTGATCTAATACTTATCCTGGTTTTAGAGCTTCGGAAACTGAGGTACAGAGACTTGGGCCGCACCAGAGGAGAAAGTCTGGGCAGAAACAGGGCTGAGTTCTGCTTCCCCTCTTTATGCTTTAAAACCAAGCTCAGACCTTACTGAAGGTTAAGAAACAGTTTGCAAATTGTCAACCAGGGAGTGTTGATTAGCATTTCATTTCACAGAGGAACTGGAAGCAAGGTCGTTTCTGTGTATAATTTAACAAGGAGGTAAGGAGGAAAGGGAACTATATGCCATCCATCTCAGATCCTAAAAATTTTAACTTATTTGCTAATGAAGGCAGAGGAATCTCACAGCACTACTGGTGCTGTTAGGATTTCTGTTATAGCTCGTAGCCTGGCATTTCATTTCAGGAGCAATGACCTACCTAATACATGGCAGAAGAAACTATGGTCAGGTAATATATCGTTGAAGAGAACAAACAGCAAGTACTGTGTCAAATGCTTTGAATAGTAAAATGCTCGTACCAAGGAATGCCAAAGAAAACATGCTTCTTCCACACATCTTTTCACTGCTATTTATTCAGCATAGGCTGCAAATAAATAATAAACGGTAGAAAGCTACATGGGATTAAACTTTGGTAATGACAGACATCGCAGATAGGCTGTACAGGCTTGAACTCCTCTATAGTCACATAAACCAGAATTAATAGAGCTGACTGGACAAATGCCAACAGAGCATTCTCATTGGGAAATATAGACCTGTTGAAACACAAATACTTCACTAAGTCACTCAGGTATTTTAAAAAATCCTATGCTGGAGGAAAGATAAATTCTCATATTATCAAAATGAACCTCAATACAGCAGAATAAAACATGATTTTTGTTGTTTGTATATCATGTTTAGTTTTTTATTTTTAAAATTACATAATTGCAAATAAAAACCCCCCAAAACAATCAGCTGACACTGCGCAATCAATCCTAAATGCTATTTCTTCTTCAAACAAGATTTCTCCATTTACTGAGTGATAGAAAGGGAGGGAATATTTTAATGCAGCATGAAGACAGGTGTCAGCCTCTCAGAAAAGATTAAGCTCTACTGTCAGTGGTACCCAGGCCAGGGAGCAACCTCTGGCTCCAGAGAAATTCAGTGAAGGCTGTTTTGCATGCATAACATTCATGGCAACCTCTGGAGTGAAATGTCTGAGTCCACACTGTGCATTCAGGCACAGAAATCTTTGTCCTTGTTTATATTGTAGACAACTGCTTCTGTCCAGGACTCAAAGAAAACTTTAACCCCATCTTAATCTGTCAGATGTCGTTGTGTGGGATACGTGCCCTGCAAGCTTTCTCACTGCATCATTTCTGCTCAGATTTGAGCCCATTGCTTCTGAGCTAACTGTTCTACAGATGCATTGCACAGTCCAAAAAGGCCTCGAGTTGTTCAAAATACTGCTAGCCTCTCCAGCCTGTTTTCCTGTGAGTCAAAAGTGTCTGGAAAAGACAACCAGATGTCAGGCTTCTCTGTTATCAGAAATGGAGCTCATAATCTGTTAACATCAAAGCCATTTTACCTGGTATACTTTATCGCATGGAAAGTAGCACACAGCCAATAGCCATAAAAAGAGAAGGACTGCATGGTGAAATGATTTTTCTGTTCTTCAGGCAAGCCAAAATGCTGAGATTTCATTCAATTGACTTCAACAAAATTTTCATTTTGGTTTTAAAAGAGATTGTGACAAAGCACTAGCTCTGGCTTGCATGTAGTATCTACAACTACCTGAAAGGAGGTTGGAGCGAGGTAAGTGTCAGTCTCTTCTCCCAAGTAACAAGCGATAGGATGAGAGCAAACAGCTTCAAGTTGCATCAGGGGAGGTTTAGATTGGATATTAGGCAAAAATTATTCACCAAAAGCGTTATCAAGCATTGGGACAGGCTGCCCAGGGAAGTGGTTGAGTCACCATCCCTGGAGGTATTTAAAGGATGGGTAGATGTGGTGCTTAGGGACATGGGTTAGCGGGACCTGGCAGTGTTAATTTTACAGTTGGACTTGATGATCTTAAAGGTCTTTTCCAAACTAAATTATTCTAAGATAATGATTTAGGCTTTAAAATATCTTTAGAATTATCTAAATGTAGCTACAGAGTGAGAATCATTTCATTTAACTTAATTTGTTTAAAGACAAACTCTTTTTGCATTCCATAGACAGCTCCAAAGGACAAATCACCCCATCTGTTCTAAAGCATTGAAAACAAAAAACATCTAAAGGTTTCTTTTGAAAACATCACAATAAAGTATTTTTGTGTCTAACCCAGATTTTCAATAGCTTTGTGAATGCAACACATTGAAAAAACATTCCCAAATTATCCAGTTGATTGGAATCAGCATTTTTGATTAAAAACATTGCAATGGAAAACCCTTCCTCAGCAGCAGTTAAGAGCTGTTTTCAGCAGCTGAGAAGGCAAGCGATGTGGACACCGAAACTGCTGGACCAGTGTGAAGGGTGTGTGTGCACACGTGTGATTGCAGCCTTGCACGCTGCCTGAACGGGGCATTTTCCTGTGACCGCACGTGTGCACAGCAGCACTGCCCACCCGGGCAGGCAGAGCCCATGAGCTGTGTCTCCCTCTGCAACGGGACGGGTGCAGAAAATATGTCACTCAGAAAAAAACTTAATTTTTTGCTTCTGTTCATTTTTCAGCCTTGAAGAGTTCCATTTAGGTCATGTTTGCAAGCTTTGATCTGCAAAACTGAAGGCCAGAGATGTGAGTCTTTAGCAAAAGCCGAGATCCTCACTTAGTCGGCTGAGTCAAAGAACTGATGTTTAGGAAGAGTGCCACTTGTGACAAAACAGAATGAAATGATGAGAATTGGCACCGCTACAGTGTAGTGCACTGCTTATTCCTGACAGCAATCCTGAAAGTCATTTATACATGGAAAGTACACAAAAAAGCCATAATTAGAACATATGGCTGAGTGGTTCCTCTGGTGTCACTCAGCAGAGCTGTACCAACTTCTCTCTTGCAGAAGCTGAGTGAGGGGAAGGGTTGGATGCAACCTAGAGGATTTCCACTTTTTTATTTTTTTGTAGATTTATCTTTTCCATCACTATGGAAACCTCCCATTATTGGCTTTCTGAGGGAAAATATGTCTATGTCTTTGATCTCAACCACAGCCCACGTGGTCTATAAAACTTGGAAAGCTGGAGTACTGGCACAGCCACTCTTCTCTCATCTCAGAACAGAGCAGCCATTCTTAATATATATGTATTTTTAACATTCTTGTCTTGGGCAAGACACAAGTCACCAATGACCCAAATACAACTGTTGGTACAGAGGAAAATATTGTTGATGCATATATATTTGCTTAACAGACTCTGTACAAAAATACAAACAAATTAGGGAGCTGAATGGAGTGGAAAACTCATGTGGGAAGGGAAGGTCTGGGAGTGACCCCCCACAACATGCGCTGTGTTGCTGCTCAGAGGAGGGCAAGATCTGTAAAGAGAAATAATCACAGTTGTTTGTTTCAGCTAAAATGTGGGCCATTTTCAGTTCTCTCTGCTCCGGATGCAATTCTGAGCAACACCTCTGAAGTCAGCAGGGTTATATCAGCCAGAGACGTGGTGGAGGTGAAGAGTAAAACTGACTTTTAAATTTCAGATCTGTTTTGTAGACCACTGAAAAATAAAGCAGTGGGAGAGTGCAATATCGCAGTCCTTGCTAAACTGGGACAAAAAAAAGGACACATTTTTTCCCATGGAAAAAATGATTTTTTTGCATGTTCTGTTCTCATGGCCATCTTGATTATGTCAACATCAAAATCCAACCCTAGAAAATACTTGTAAGAGTCCTCCTTTTGCATGGCTTAAGGACCTTGTAATCAATAAGTAGTTTTATTCACACAGTAATTCATTAAGGGAAGGGGGGCACAAAATGTGTTTCTAAAGGCTACAAAAGATGGAGTCTCAGGTAAATGGGTGATGGTGCCCTTGAGTTACTTAGTAAACAAATCTTTAGCACAGTTGGGCACTGAACCGTGCCTGTTGGTGCGCATTTCAGTGCCTGAATCACAAGAATGACCTTCCCTTACCCACCTTTTATTCCCTGACCTCTATTTACCTGCCTTTATTTTATTAACTCTTTATTTACCTGCCCTTCTCACCAGTATGCACAACAAAAATGTTTAATTTTCAGGCAGAGAAGACTCTGTTGGTGTGAAAGCTGGTTGAAATATTTCAGATTTCCAAATATCAATACCATTTATCACTGGAATTTTTAATTTCCTTCCAGGAAACCCCAGGAAATTAGGCATTTTTTCATGGAATTCCTTTCCATTTTTGACCAGCCTTGTATAGGATGCGGTTGTGGTAGAAGACTGAGACATGTCAGCACCATTCAAAGAGAAATCTTTGACATTAGGTGACAAAAGGCAGGCAGATAGTGTTTAATAATTGCGCAAAATCAAAGCTTCAAATTTATTCAACCTTTTTTTTTTTTTTTTTTTCCTTTTCCTGTACTGTAGATCAAGTCTAAAAAGATCTGTGCTGAACAGGGGCCACCTCATGCCTTCAACCCTTTGGACTATCCAGGGACAGTCCTGTCTCAGAAGTATTTAATTCCTTTCAGCATTTTGCAGAACAGGCCATTGATTTTCAAGCAGCGAGCAACCATGGCTTGTCTCCTAAGGCTGCCTGAGCATCAGAGAAAATGAGCATCAGTCTAGGAGGGTTACAGAGACGCCAGAAGACCCCAGTGTTTATTAGTGTGGCTGGCGTCTTGATTTCTTTTGATACTTCATATGTTTTTGTGGTGGTGGGTGGGGAGGGTGCCTCTCCTGCCTTGTGGGAAGTTCATCCAAAGAGAGGGAAAACAAGGAAAGCGCGATTGTTCAGCCCTGTGCAAAGCCGCAGCTCTTGCGGGGCGCTGAAACACCCCTCACTCCACTCGCGAGTGGCAGAAGTGGTGCTGGGTTTATCAAATTATAGCTGGGTACAGCTCTTCAAAGGGATCCTTGTGGCACATCACAGCAACACCATGATCAGTCATGATTTATGAACATCTTGCAGCTCTTCTGCCAGATGTGCCTGCCCTTTGTTTTCTGCAGGAGCTGGAAGCCGTCCACCCCGAAGCCGTCCCACGCAGCGGGAGCGTGCAGAAGAGGCAAGCTCTTGGAAAAGGAAACCAGGCATTTTGGAAATGGCAGAGCCCCTGGGCACCGCTCAGATGTCTCAGCTGCCTTTATTGAGCTGCATCTGCTCTTTACAAGCTCTAGGCTTCACTGATGCGTAGACGGATGTTGTGAAAGACAGTTGTGGCTGGGATTTGCAGGGGCTTGCAGGTGGTAGTAAAATTTTGGAGAGCTGACAGCACGTGATGTTCTAGTTCAAAATCTCAGAGAAATAACTGTGATCATTATGGGGATACAAAACACTCAAGATCTGCTGAAGCTGATGGAAAGGTTCCCGTTGATATCTTGGGGACAGAAATAAAATGGGAATTTGTGATTCCTGCTAACATTTGTTGGCTGGAAGGATCCACACATGTAATTAATTCTGCATTTATTTGAAATGCTGGTGGAGGAATCCAGTCCACCTGCCTAAGGCATGTTGGGGAATAATTGTCCTACACCAGGTGAAAAAGTCTCTGCATAGTCAATAGAGGCGGTTACCTCTCTTAGCTGGGCAGACCCTCACATCGTAGACTTCAAAAGTACCTTCCCCTCTCTCCTCGTAGGAGATGCATAGACACTTGCTTTAGGACGCCTGGTTCACTTGGCACCTAAAATGCAGAATCCACTCCCCCCAGATTTACCCTGTTCCTCCTGGCGTGGGGCTACTTGGATTCCAGTGACTTCAGCTAAGTTTTATCAGCACAGCATGGAAGCAACTCTGCTGAAGCACACCGTAGAGCAGTGCTGCAGGAGTTAGAAATCAGGGATAATAAAGCCGTGGTGAAAATGTCGTAGGAAGCAATCTGAAAGGAGATTCACATACGTGACTTTCTAGCCATCTGGATCTCTTGTTTCTGTGAATTCATAATGGTTTGCTGAAAAGGTAGTATAAATAGAGGAAAAATGTGAATGGGAGTGTATGCTGGAAAAGGCATAGCCTGAGGAGCACGTAGTGCTGGAGGGGACATGTTTTTCTGATGGGTATTTAATACTCTTCAATGGAAATCAGCAGCAAGGGGAGGAGAAACTCCCCTTCGTGTTCCCAGGCTGTACACCAATGAGATCCTGTCATCACAGGTCACACCCCTGTTAAGGGCAATGCCATCTCCAGGCACAAAGCCCAAGAGGTCTAGGGTCCCCAGCCTCTGTGGGAGAGGCAATGCAGGTCTGATGGCACGTGCATTTGGGGTGTTTAACAGGGCTCAGTCTACAGGCATGAAAAATAACTGATTTTAGACAACAGTGAGCACTACCACACAGTGTGATGAACTAATTGGAAATAAATGAGTTTGGAGGCAGCCCAATTCCTATCAGTGGCTGGCTGTTGATTCCTTTCTAAATAGAATTTCTTGGACAGCTAGGCCACAGAGGACTCTTGTCTGGGACTTCCCACCTTCGTGTGCCAGGCTTTCCTTCATACAGGGGGAATAGATCTGGAGAGAAAGTGTAATCCTCTGGGAATGGCAAATTTTGCCTGCTTCACACTCAAGTCTCTTTAGATGCAGGCAGTGGCAAAATGACCTGCTTCTAGAAATTTGTCATCAGCAAATATAAAGGTGACAATATCCACAAGCCCATCAAGATTTATCATTGCTAAAGGGTGAAGAATTTACAGGATCTGCAAGGAAAAGTGTTCTTAGTGGGATGCTGCTGATTGGGTCACTTTCTTTGTCGAAAAACAACTCACCTAGCAAGGTTATATTTTTTTTATTACATTTACAGTATTTTAGATTCAGTCCAAACAGTGGGTTACAGAGCTTTTGGTAAGGCTCTACTGTCCGCTGTCTTCAAGACTATTCAATGTTGGATTTTTCTTCTGTGGACTCACAGCACTATTTAAATTCTGGTAAAAGTGATAGAAATTACCTCCTTTCCTTTAAGTATTTGAGGGCCAAATTCTGACATGTACCAAGTGTACATGGAAGTCACGGGAAATTTTGGGCACCAAACTGGTGCTTTGCAGTTCCCAGGCCTTGGCTCCATGGAAATGGATGTGGTAGCCCCCAAATAACATATCCTGCCTGACCTCTGGCTGCCCTAAGGAGTGGGATGGCCCGTTGACAATGGTGTGTTGTGCCCTCCCACCATGTGAGCATGGGGCTTGGTGGAAATGTTAGCTAGGGACTGTGAGAACAAGGATTTGGGGACTCAGGTTAGGCCTCTAGGGTAAAATACAGAGAATTCAGAAAATGAGAAATATTTGCAGAAAATCTGAGCTGTGAAATCTGTAGCTGTAACTGGGTTTCTTGCTCCCAGGTGTGAGATACATAGAGGCCAGTTCCAGCCCTTTTTTCTTCCTTGGCCCGAGTCTTAGAAACAGCATGATGAAGGTCAAAGATTTAAAAAGTATACTTCTAATGTGGTTCCCTTTTCCACTTTACGAAAGGCTATTGCTGGATGCCAAGAGGCCAGACTGGTGTCACACATTAGGATGGATTTGTTCCTATTTCCCCAAACACCAGAGACCCTGAGCAAAGGTAATGTGGATCCAGAGAGATACAAGGAAGGGGAATTTCACCTTTGGTCCTGGTGCAGTACAAAAGCGCAGCTTAGGTCTGGGCTGATGATGATTCCGCTGGCCACCACAGGGTATAAGCAGCAGCATGCACAATGTACGAGGTAGTGCATGATGATGAGGATCCCAGAGGACCCATCTGCTTTTGGGCAGAAGTTTATTCTTCCATCCCATCTGAGACTGCATGATCCTTCACTCAGTATCTGTGTGTTCATGTGTGTCTATCAGCAGTTTTTGGGTCCAAGTGAGAACAAGTACAGCTCATGCTAAAATGTAAATGTATGCACACATGCAGAGGGAAGCCCGCTGATCTGAGCACTGGCTGTCCGTCTCAATGATTGCTTCAGTGTCTGAATCGCCATCAGCAATGGCAGGGGCTTGAAAAAGAGCCAGGAGCCCTTTGCTACAAGAAGCAACATGTTTTGCTGGCTGCGCCGGCAGCAGCAACAGAGGTCCTCGCCAGTGCCAGCAGCTGCCGCCAGACCCTCGCCATCATCCCCCTACTCTTCCCACTGAGCAGGAAAGCAAATGCTGTGCAGCCTTTGCAGATTTAATGCTAAATGACTCTTTTTCCTGGTCCAAGAGCTGCCAGGAGGGACTCGGGGGGCTGATGGGCTGTGTGAAAGGTGCTCCTGTCTGCTCAGCACAAAGCCACTTATCAGGGGCAGGAGGTGGGAAGGGGGAGAGTTACTGTACAAACAGTCATTCAAGATTAATTGCTTTTCATCTCTCGAGCAGGAGTTGGCCTTTCAGCCCTGGGATACAATAAGGGCCTGTTCTGATTGTATCTTTTCAGGGGCCATGTACAGCCAGGGGTGTTTGGCAGGGGCAGGCTGAAGTTTTTGGGAGAAATGAATTGTGGTAGCAAGTGCTCCAGTCCTCCCAGGGCTGGAAACTGTTATGATGCTAATGGCAGTGATTACTGCGTGTTTACAACCACAAACGGGGTGTTTGTGTCATATCATTTCTCTTCTGCCTGGATTTTGTGTTGTGAGTCCATTTTCGCCCCAGCTCCTGCTTGTCATGGTCCGTTGCTGCCTGTTGTGCCCTGCTCTTGCTGATAAATCCCATATATTTGATAGGGCAATTCTGAAGTTCTGGTCTTGCCAGCTCTGGTGCCTTTCTTATGAATCATGCAACATTCAGTGTTTCCTTTGAAGCTTCAGCAAAGGGGAGCAAACAATTACATGAAAATCTCAACATTTATTGAAAAAATGCCTAGGCTGTCTGAGAAAATTTTGAAAAAATAACCAAGAAGTGCCCAAAGGCATAAAACAAAAAAGCTGATATTAAAAAAATCCCAACTTTTATTCTGTTTAACTACTGTCATGGGCTTTTGAGCTTGATTCACTACTATGGAGCACCTGATGGGAACCATCCTGAGAGCTCCCAGACTGTACTGTAAGATCAGTGAAACACAGATCATAGACTGCATTATAGTGACGATGACTCTGGACCACAGGACTAGGAGGTCTACATGGGTCAGCAAGCCTAGACCTGTGCCTCTGCGGGCAGCTGTATGATACCCTTTGGAGTGACCACACATCCACTTCACACCAATTCTCTTCCCACCAGTCAGAAAGTGTAAGGCCTTTTGTTCCAGTCCCAGCTGCCTCATTCAGCTGATGCAAAAATGCCAACCACAGAGCAGACAGGTCCCTACTTGCACCTCTGTCCCACCTCTCTGCAGAGGAAAGGGGCAACCTTGAACCTGACACTGTCCCCACCCTGCCAATATATGTGATGCCAATAGCTTATGCCAAGAAATAGGGCATGTCTCCCTTTACTGGGCTGCATTATGATTGAACCTTCCCAAAACAGTGTCTCATGTCCCTTACTCCTAAGGCCATTAATGGGTAAGTCCAACTGCCTGCAAAAGAGTCAACATGTAGTGAGGCAATCCGAGGTTGTTTCTGACATGAAGTATTTTCATTTGTTTTTGAAGTGAATTCAGGCTTTAAGCCCATTGTTCTGATTTACCCACACACCTCCCTCCGAATTTGCATTGCAGGGGAAAAAAAAAAAAGTGCTTCAGTAACTTAATTCAAAGCATATTATTGTGAGCTGCCAGCATAAACCCATACTGACTTGTGGTTGAGGTCAGTGCTCATCCATATTGACCCAGGAGGCAAATATAGACCAAGGAAAAAACCAAGATAAATATTCTCCTTACGGGACAATACATCTTTATTTTGGCTAGAAATCTCAATTCAATTTTTCTTATACCCTCAGAAGAGAAAAACTGGAAAACAATAAAGAGAAACAAACGCATTTTTAAAGAAGGGAAAGATATGCTTTTTAAAGCAACATAGTAATTTTTCTGATTTCAAAACCACTTGTCTCATTGATTTTTGATCCAAACCACATAAACTCCACATAAAAATATAGCCCGTCCCTATAGGGCATTTAAAAATATACACTCCTTAGCTCTTTTTCTTTGTCGATATAGCATGTGTCACTGTGGAAGAAAACAAACAGAAATAATAAAAATGATAAGAAGGCATTACCTGCATTAGTCCAGGAGGTGTTGTGGGACCCCACAGCTGGGCATGGGCCATGGTCTCAGGCAGATGATAGAGAAGTCAATGGGATCTCTGTCCCTGGTTTCAGTGAGGCTTTCATTTGCTCTGCTCCTGTCAAGGGCCATCATATGAAGTGTGTTGCTAAAATTATGCTAGTATACAAATGTTTTCTAGCTTGTAGGCTACCGCATATTAGTGAGACCAAAACGACCTAAGTTTAGTATGGGAAAGATGTGGCACGCTGTAACTAACATTTTTTGTCACACTGATCTGTGTCTTGTGCTGTTAGACTTCCACTGCTAACCTAAACTCAGGACACTTTGTGAAGGGCTTCACCCAAAATCAACTGGGATCAGCAGCAGAATTCCTCGTCCACAGCACTGGGCTTTAAACTGGGCCCATCAAAGATTTTGTGTCTCCTCATTTCCACTGATGTCGTTGTGAATTCCTAAATAATCCCACCATTCCATTAGCAATATCTCAGTGACTTCTAGTATTTGTCATCTCATCTTTTGCTTGCCTCACTTGATCTTTCCACCCTGACCTGGGGTCATTGGTGCTGTTCCTCTCTGTCTCCTGCATTGTTGGATGCAAACCTGAATGCCCTCCTGATCCAGATGGGCTAGATGAGCAATGGGAGTGTGACAGCCTCCCTCGCCTCACAAAGCTTCATTTTTGCACATGCAGCCAGGAATCCTCTGGAGTCTGGACTGTTCCATTAAAGCGATCTTAACAGAGGTAAAAAGAGCTCTTTGTGACTGAATGCTTGCAAAGCATTTCAACGGGTTTCTTCTCTGTGGTCCTTGGGGACCGTGCAGGGGAGACAGACCCCGTCCTGGAGAAGGCAGATGGACCAGATGACCCCTTCAGGTCCTTTGGAGCCCTGTTTCATATGGATGCTAGAGTCCGTCAACCTCAGGGTCATCTTTGATCTCCAGTATGCTTTTGTTTTCAATTTTCTTTACATCGTAAAACTGTGCAGCACCCAACAGGCTGATGACCTTGCTGTTTTGGGAGCACACCAAGTCATTTGTTTAGACCATACAGCTATACCAGATGGCTATATTTGAAATTCAACTATCATCACAATCATTTTGGGTGGACTGAAATTGCAAGTATGTGACAGCTTCTTGGGAAGCAAGATGATTTTCAATATTCCCATCCTTGATACTCTCATGTTGAAATTTCTCTGAGTTAACTTCCAGAGAATTAAGTAATTGTCATTGATAGATCTGTGCTGTAAGTGTATTCTCATGCATATTATGGGATAATGGCTTTACTTTCTCTTACATCTTGTTGATTCCATATAAAAGTGCACAGGATACGCAGACACTCCTCTTGCACTGGTTAAAGGTATTCATGTGCTCAGCTTCACTCCGCCTTTGAAAATCTGCCTTTGAATTGCTAGAAGCTCAAAACATGCTGCATCACATAACTTTCCTGTATGTTCCTAAAATAAAAATCCAAAATGGGTTTTGGATTAGATGTTTTCCCTTGGGCACTCTTAAATCATGTTAAAAAATGAAGCTAGGAGGAGGAGAGCATTTTATAATCAACATTATTTATTTTCTTTTCCTTGTGATAAAACCTTGATCCAAAACTCATTAGAGACAATAAGAAAACACTCCTACTCTTTCTGTGGGTGAGAGTCCAACAACTCATGTCCAGAGGCCCTGTGCGGAATCGTACCTTTCTGCTGACTCACTTGGGCTTTTTCCTTATGCTTTGGTGAAACGTCCTGGAGATCCCTATCAGGTCCATCAAACCCTGTCGGGTGCTGCCGGCTGTAGCAGGGCTGTCAATCAAGCCGGCGACTGTTGGGGTGCATCCAGCGGAAGTGTTCATGAGGGAGCACACCTGGCGCTGAGTAGGTGTGTTTGTTCAAACAGTGCTGGGAAAGCTCGTCTCCTGACCCAAAGCCAAACGCCTCCCAGCTCAACGTGCCGACGTGCCGCAGCACCACGATGTTTGCTCTCGGCTCACCTCCTGCCGCAGGCCAGCCCCGTGCCGTGCCAAGTGATGCGGTTTGCCTTCAGAGGCTGCCGGCACAAAGAGATGTGCTTATTGCTCTTTTCCTTTGAGGCTGAGCTTCCTTGGCATTTGCAAACGCAAGATTACCTCCTCAGGAACAGAGGGGAGGAGAAACGTGGGGATTAGGGAGGAAGTGGTGACAAAAAGTACTGGCTTGAATTTTCATACTGGCAACAACAGGAGGTTTCCCCATCTTTCTCTGCTCCTCCGCCACGGCCTTGGTGAACTGGGGCAATATCTTTGGATGAAAGGTGGTGGCAAGACCACTGCTTTCCTTATGTTCTTTTCAGAACATGGTTTTGCCCTGGGGAAATGTTTTTTAATGTCTAAGTCAACAAAATTCTCTGATTCATGAAGCTGTTCCTTCAGGGGCTCCATCCTACCCTGCTGCACCCAAAAGTCTCCTCTGCAAAGGGTGAACTAGAGGATTAGAACTTCCATGGGATGCAGACCTAGAGTCATCAAGAGACCAGTAGTGATACAAATGGAATGCCTTATCTGTTGTGCAAAGGGCTTTTATCTGGCATTTTAGAGGCCTCAGCTGGGGTGCAACATGACTGGGTATACATAGATGCAAGCTTCCCTAAAGAGCAAGGATGCCTCAATAGTCTTTCCAGGCCGGGCAAGATTTCGAAAGTGCTCCAGACTCACTTTCAGATCATTTTGTGGTGTCTTATTTAGGCTGTGGGATTCCTTCTGGTAACTCAGATGAGCTGGTGACCTAAACTGCTCAGGTCATCTGAGCTTATTCTTGAGCTTACAGATGACAGCTGCTTAAAGAAGAGGGCTGACAACACATTGCTCAACCACAATAGAAGGTGGCTTTAGGGGCATGCGTGTCATTTTTAGGCTTGAGACTGTATATGAACAATAGGAAATTATTGCCCAATGAGCTCTGGGTTCATCTGTTTGTAAGACATTAGGTTACTGCAAACAACACATTTAAGATTGCTTAAATTTTCATGGAACTGTTTACTTTGGGAGGGGAACCGACAAACAAACAATAGAAAGAATTCAAAGGAGGGAAATATTTGGAGCTGTAAGCTGTTCTTGGTCTGTCTGTGCAGGTTGTAGGCACAGCTGGGAACACAGTGTGTTAAATCTTCCTTAGGTATGGGGCAAAAGACAAACATAGAAGTAGTCATTATTGTTAAACACTCTGTACAGAATCAGGGTTGGAGGTCTGGGAAAAGGTTTTTAGCTTGTTGGAAACTGGTTTATCAAGTTATGTGAAATTGGTGAAATTGGCCTGATTTGCAGAATTAAGTGTTGTTAGTGAACAAATCCTTGGAACAGCTCCATTGTAACTGCCTCCAGAAAATTAATAAGGAGCCTGAAGGAAAGATACAACATTTTAATCCCCAACTGGAGAAGTCTAAGTGTCAAATCCCAGGATTGACACTGCAAATGGCTTAGAAAACAGCAGTCACTCAGGTCAAGGAGAACAAATAACCATGTCTGGAAATTGTCTCGGTGCCACTCATCTCAATAGGAAATGCCACAAAAGTGATGATGAAACAGAGCAGATTGCAACTTCTCCCTGGGAGGTGGGGAGCCCATGGGAACAGGCTTAGACAACTTCACTAAAAACAACCAGACAACTTGTTTTTATTATATAGAATAATATATTACCTTGAAATTAACCTGTGTATGCACACTGGCCAGGTGGCTTACTGTAAGACTGAGATGGCATGGAATTACAACAGAAAAAAATAAAATTCATCTATAAATACAGACATTCATCTTGGATAATTGATAGATTGTATCGCAAAATGTCCAGCAGCTTTCTTGACAGCTTGTAGGTTTTCCTCAACAGACACCATCGTGGTTTCATAGTTGACTGTCTGATCACTCTTCAGCATTATCACATCCAGTCCTTGCCAAGTTACACGATGTTTCCTGTTTACAAAAACATGAAATTGTTGGAGCAGAAAGGGCAGGTTGTAACAACTCATTTATTACTGTTGGATTTTTCTCTACCCTCACTAACTACCCTGAAACCAAAAGAAATGTTGGCGGGAGTGCCCTCCATATCCATACAGCACAGAAAGGGAAGTAGTTCACTGCCTCTCATGCTGGCGTTACCTACACTGTCATTTATCCATGCGGAGGCGTGTTTTGCTTTAGTTAGTGCCTTTACTGCTTGCAAAGGCACATACATCTCCTACATTACTTCTAATCAATGTGGAACTTAATGCGATCCATGTATTGTGAACTCTGAACGGTGCCTGCAACTTCCCCAGATTTATAGCAGATTCATTAATTTGACTACCTGATTTTGTAAAGGGGCATGACATCATCGTACGCTCTTCATAAAACAATTCAGAGGCCTGACTACATTATCTTGCCACCTGGGTTTTTTGAAGTGCCACCCTGGTTGGGCAGATGGAGGCTGTTTGGCCTTTAACCTGCAAGGCTGTGGATGGTTTAAATTCAAGCGTGATGTCTGCAGATGGAGCTGGGATGGTTTAAGGAGCTCAGTCTGGGCCTGCACATCCTGCAGTACTTGATCTCACAGATTTGGGAGAGTCTTGGCCCAGCAGGTGTTGCAATCTGGGACTTGAAGCAGGGAGACAACACAGCAGTTTCAGTTGCCATTACTAAACTTGTCATTTAAATGTTGATTGAGCCCAAGAAAGAAAAAGTGAGGTTTTAGCATTACGAAGAAAGGCAGCAGAACAGACAAACCTTGAACACCAGATCGTTTTGCAACAGGGTAGTGCGAGTTGCCCTTCTCCTCATTGAACTGTAGGGCACTTTCTGTGAGTCCTATCCTAGCAAGTCTTGCTGTTAAGTATGAAGGTGACAAGGGCACATCCTCTCAGCCTGAGGCACGAGGTGTTAAAAGAGGAAGACTGAATCCTTTGAGTAGGTGCTGAGACATCTCCTATGCCCACCCACCCTGTGCTCAGGGCTGGTCCTTGCCCATGGACCTGCCATGGGCAGCGGTGGCCCCTTCCAGTGGTCTGCTGGCACCCATGGGCTGAGCTCTCAGCTCTCCCAGGCTGTCCGGCGAAACTGTCGTGAGAAAGGTCCTTTTTCTCGCCGCTTTAAGGGTTTTCAACAAAAGACCTTGAAAGGACTGACAAAGGCTGCTTCCAAAGGAGGCTTGGCAGCGCTAACTTCCCAGCCTTGCAACCCATGCCACCCCACCAGTTTGAGACGCAGCCTCGGGCAAGGTTGCCTCAGCTCTGAGGCGCTGGTAAGCTGTGAATATTTTCCATAAGATTTAAAAAAAAAAAAAAAAAAAAAAAAGAAAAAAGCCCTGATACCAGAGGCATCGCCTCTGGGAGGCTTTCCCACTCAGGGCAGGGTCCTGCAGCCTCCGAGCCTGGGGAGCAGCTAGCATGCATAGCTGCTGCACGCAGGGCTGGAGAGCCAGTGTGCTGCAAACAATGGCAATTTGTCACCTGAGATTTTCTCCAAGGACTTTTGGACCTTGTGGACCTGGAACCGCTTGGTCCTGGGTATTTTGTTCATAATCAAAAGCCCTTTCTGACTGAGTCATCTCCATTCCAGGGTGCCCCAGCTGTTGTCCATGTGCTGGGGTTTCCATTATTTCAAGGACTCTTTGTCCATAGCCTGAGACTCCCATTATTTTCCATTATTTGAACAACTTCCTGGTGAATGCAATGAAGCTCAAACTGGCACTTGGAGAACACAAGGACAGGAGAAACCCCCTCACCCTTTCCTTCCCCAGATCCTCTGGGACATTGCATCTCCTGTTTTTGGGGGGGAGAGTGGTTTTTCTTGAGCATCAGTCTGTGCTGCTCTTGGCAGAAGCATCAGTCATCTCTGTGTAGCTGTGCTGACACACCAAAATCAGCCCCCTCTGCTCTGCCCTCCCCAGGGCTGGCGCGCAGGGGCAGTGCTGGCTGTTCTCCCCTTGCTGGCAAAGCCCCCTGCTTTCACCGCCAGCCTGTTAGCATTATAATAGGGGAAAACAGGGAAATGGGGTTCTTCTGGTGCGAAACTGGAAGGAAAACCCAGCAGGGAGCTGGAGGAAATGAGGGCATAATACACAAAGGGTCCTGAAGGCAATGGGAACTGGGGCATTTCTTTGCATCTGACCTTAATAGAGCGCACAAGATCGCACTGGCAAAGCACGGCTCAGACCTCCAGACCTGAGGACTTGGCTCTCTTCCTCCATCCCAGAACTATGAGAGGAGATGTACAGCAAAGGTTGACACCTGCTGTTCCTTGGATTTAGGAGCTCTCCCATAGGGATTCTACCCCACATCCCTCCATTAGGACTTTTCTTGATGTGGAGGCAGTAAGACTGGGCAGAGGCAGCCCTGTCTGTGAGACTACAGCAATGACAAAACACTTGACAAGAAAATTGCATGCTTTAACAAGAGCAGGAGTGGTTTGTTTTGTGCTGCTGAAGCAATCTCCCCTGGCAGAGCACGTCAGCTATCTCCAGCTGATAGATGCTGGCAATCAGCAGTGTTCGCAGAAGGGCAATATTCCCCAGGTCTTTATTTGTGTAACCTTTATACAGGGAGCAGGAGCACTGACAGCCAAAATTGTGCTTTCTAGCTTGAGGCAGCCCTTCCTCTCACGTATCACACTAGTGAAGCACAAGAAGAAAATACATTATCCAACAGACTCAAGGGAGCACGCAGCTCCTCCTGCCTTTTGGAGGGACCGGCATTGCTATGGCAGATTGCAGTGAAATCCTCTCCTTTGGCTGTGCGGCTTGCAAGTGCTACAGACCTGTTAGGTCTCACACAGTGAGGATAAGCATGGGACTGTCTCAGTGTTAGCTGCCCAAACGTTATGCACATCATCTGAGTTATTCATTTGGGATCCCTCCAATGAGATCTGCCCTATGAGACACACCTGTCCCAGGAAGGCTACCCTTTAACATCTCAAATGGAGCTGGACACAGATGGGTGGACAAGTTATTTCAACCCTTAGCTCACTGCAGATGTCTACATGTTCTGTGGTTTAACCCCAGCCAGCAACTAGGACCATGCAGCCNAGCACTATACCAGCTGCTAGTAAGAAGGTCAACTCTATCCCAGCTGAAACCACGACACGTGTAGACACCCAGAGGTAGGTGTGTTGAATCCCACTCTTGGCAAATAATCTCCCTCCAAAGTCAACTGAGAAAGCAGGGCAGGTGCCTACATGTTCTGTGGTTTAACCCCAGCCAGCAACTAGGACCATGCAGCCACTCACTCACTCCCCCAGTTGGGATGGGGGAGAGAATTGGAAGAGTAAAAGGACAAAGCATCCACCTGGAGACTCTAATTTTTAGACATCTCATGTTAGGTGAGGTGAACCCCAAGGTGGCAGCTGGAAACCAGGCCCTGTCTCCTGCTCCCCTCTGCCCTGGGCTGTCTCTTGTGGGTTTGCAGCATAGGGCTGGAGATCCCCACCATTTCTCTCTCTCCAGTGGGATGCAGCTGGTGAGGACCATCCTCACCTGTTGGAGAAAAAGGGAGGAGGGAAGATGGACAAGACAGAAAGCGGCCAAGAAGAACCACAAAATCCTGCTGCTGCAAGGGGGTGAGAGCCACACCTCCAGGGTCTGCAGACCCTGCCCTGTCCTGCTTACCCCTGGACAGGAGTGCCTCATGCCAGGGACAGCACTACTGCAGGGACAGGGTGATGTCAGGAAATGTGTTGCTACAAGAAATTCCAAAATATAAGACAGACATACAAGAAAGTCCTGATACAGTGGATCTGAGGGACATACTTCTTTTCTTGCTGGATTGAAGCTCACCAGGTCCCAAACTCTGGGCTGTTACAGAGAAGGGTACAGGCACCTCATTTTCTTTCTTCTCAAAGTAAAGCAAACTGTTGACAAAGAACCTATGTACCAAAGACCATGAGAGATTACTCATGTCCCAGTGTGAGCTGATAGAGCGTAGGGGTCAGAGGCTATCAGAGAAATGCAGTTTTTCTGACCCTATGAGGGGGTTCTGCTATGAATATTTGTTTCTACACTATGGAATTTCCACACTATTTGATTATTTCACATTAACTCTGCATTTCTACACCCTTCATGTCCTTTTTCTCCCAACCAGTCCCAGTGAGCTAAGAGACAGTCTCATATTTATGTGTTCCCAAGGCTGATGGGACTGGATCCACTTTGTTGGCCTGTGTTTGGAGGAGTGGCAGGTAGATAAGAGATGGAGAGAGGGAAAAAGCACCTAGTCATATGCCATTTCTAATCTGGGGAGAAAAAGCAGTCTTTGTGGACCTAGCGATATTTATATGTCCAAATAAATGTTTTCCCTTAACTTAAAACCAGAAGTGGCATTGTCTTTTAAACAGAAATAATATTTTCCAAACTTTTTTTTTTTTGTCCTTGATTTTAAATACTAATAGAATGAAGAGCAAGGAGACATTTTTTTTTTCCCCTCCACCAAAATGTGACTAAAACACACAGAGGAAAGAATGAACTTTATCCAAAATTTCCTTGGGAGCCTTCTGATTGTTTGACAAAACAGTTTGTAATGAAAAATGCTATTTCATATGGATTGAAAATCTTATGAAATGCTTTGTTGTACTGAATCTAAATTAAAAACGTTTCCATTTTTATGGAGTGAGGAGGAAGGGGGTAAAAGCCAGAGAAAGAAGGAAGAAACCAAGACCAAAATGGAAACTTTCTGTATCAGCAGAAACTTTTTTTGGACTGAAACTAAAATGTTTCACAACTACATTTTTTGAAACAAACTAAACAGAATTTGAACATGGTCAGGTTAAAATAAAACTTAAATAACAGTGTTTCAACAATTTGTTAAATGGGATCCTTAGCATCCTGTACTGACGTGTAAAGAGCTGATCTGTGTAAGAAAAATATTAGGAGGCTCTGAAACACCCCACCTCGTAGCGATGTGCTCCTGCCCCCCGAAATCATCACAGGCAATGAAGTAAAATATCTGGAGTTAAATGAACGTAAGTAAGAGAAAATGAATGTATCTGAAGCTTAGCTAAAGCTGTTCTTAATCATTTAATTTTACTGACAAAATTCTATGTAGGTTTGTGATAATTTGAAAGGGCAGGAAATCTGCTTTCCCTGTAAGTTTGGAAGGTGCCTAGCAAACTGATTTTCTCAATTTTTCTCTTCCTCAGCCTTTACCTTATCTTCACTGTTTTGGAAGTTGCAGAATCAGAAGAACTAATGTTGTGCAGGCTTCCTTGCAAATAGCCATGACTGTTTAGGAGCTGATTTTTGTCTATGGAAAAAAATGTCATGAGGGATGATCCTGTAGCGGCTGGAAGCAAGGGCAATGAATCTTGTTTGGATGAAATGCTCTCTATATGCTGCATAGATCCAATTACAACTTAGTAATTTTTTGTGGATTTCTATATAGCCTCCCATATCATAGTGCAATAATCAAAATTATATGTGCTTAGCACATTCCGAAGCAATCTCTTTACTCAGCAAATCTACACAAAGGGCCATTTTCCAGTTGGGCACTATATCTAGATACCCTTTGGAAAATGGTTGCAAGGTTTTGGCTCCAACTCTGGCTCAGTCCATATCCCACAGAAAGCCTGGCTTTGCTTTCGGAGCTCTGGAGAGGCAGAGGGAAGCATTTCACATGAATTTGCCAGTGTGCACCTTGATCGGGCAACGGTTGCTGTGCACATACTGCCAGCAGATTATTGGTGTGTGGGAAGAAGAAGACGTTATTGCCAGCCAAAATACAGGTACATAGAGCTGCTTTGCAGCCTACGTATGACAGGCATCCAAGAAACGAAGGAAATACACCGTGGGCTGTAATTAGGCCCTGACAGCTGATATTTCTTCCCCTTTTCTAAAGGTTCTTATGTTTTATCGAACCATATTATCTCTTTAAGAGCAATCGTGCTCAGGGTCACTGGGCAGCAGGGCCAGGCCAAGCACAATAAAATAAGCTGGGTTTCTAATTCGAAGCAGATTGCTCCAGCTCTGCCGCAGCGCTGGTGCACATGGCAGGACATCACACTTCCAAACCCGACACAGGCTCCCTGACCCAGCCAGAATAAACTGGGTTCCAGTCATACCTTAGAATAAACTTAAGTAAGCTTAATAAATATTACATTTAAATGTATGTGGCTCTGTATGTAAACCACTGTAACCAAACTGAAGCAAACTGGAGCTTGTGTTACAAGTGGAAATATCAGCATTTGGCTCTTTTAATAGCCCACTGTTTGTACTACCAAGCAACAAGCACTCCAAATAAGAAGCCATAGCAGACCTCACCTCCTTCTGACGCCTACTACCTAATGGAGACCAGATGCAAAAGGATATCTTGCCTGCAGTGCGTCAAAAAGGTGGTGTGTATCCAAAAGGGGACAACACGATGGTACAGGGACCTGATCATTCAAGGGACCACCACTTGCCTCTTTTGTCCTGGTTAATTTAATCAGTCTGTCTTCTCTGACTTGCTTGAGAACGGGATGAGACAAAAGCACTCTCAGGGCGTCATTTAAAGTCCACAGAAGTCTATGATGGGGTGTCTTTTGGTTTAGGGTGTTGGGATTTTTTCCCATTTCTGTCAAAATCTTTTTGACTGGAAGTTCCCCAGTGATTCTCTGGCTTATATTTCATGGTGACTTTAGTGTTTGTGCTCAGGTATAGACATTATATTGAAAACGAACAGTTGCAGATGCTTATGTTCAATTACTATTCGGGTTCCAGAGGTTATTCCCCTTGATAAGAGGGCAACAGGGCTTTTGGGTGGGGGAGAAGCATCTGTCTGGCATGTGCCAGAATATGCTATTCTCATTGGGAAACCAAAGGAGCATAGTCTAGATGAAAATACTTGGCACTGGGCAAAAATGGAATGGAAATATTTACTCGGAAAACAAATAATAAAAATGGCTTGCACTTAAATTGGAGGATGTACTAAGTGGCCTCCTGAGGCAACAAAATAGGAACGGACATTTTAAATACTAAGAGAACACCAAGATTAGATGGGCTTGGAAGAAAGCATTAAAATTTTCTCTGGAGGACAGTGTTAGAATTTAAAATTATCTTTACAATTTTGAGACAAAGACGGAAAAAAGAAGGGAGCAACTCAAGAAGGACAAGGCACCCCACTTAGGCATAGGTAATCGTCCAAACAAATATAAGAGCAACTGGTTAGACAGCCAAGGATCTAGGGGCTGTAGTGATACACAAGCTGATCAGTCAGCAACGTCAGGCTGTGCCCAAAGGGTCGTGGGGGTGCATATAAGCATGAAACATCCATGAAGGAATTCTTCCATTCAGCTTAACATTGGCAAAACCTCTCTTAGTGCACTGTGTTCAGTCCTGGGCTGTCTTCAACCTGTGAAAGATTGCTAGAAAGGTTAAAGTTATAGACTGCTTTTTATTCCTGATGTCCATCATGTGTAAAGAAAGATGTTATCTTGTTCATGACCATCTTTCTTTGCTTTTCTGTGCTCTGTGTGAGCAGTGCATTTGTTTTTTATTCTCACGCACATTTGGTTAGGAACATGAATTTTTTTTGGATTGGTATGGTTACAGATGTATGTAGACTTTATATAAAATGATGTGCAAAGGCAGCTGTCTGAGATTGTGAATGCAAGCCCTGTGAGGGTTTGAACACACAGACAAGCAAACACACTTATCACTGGGGTGCAGAGTAGCCAGTTGCACAGTTCAAGCAGAAAACATGAAACAAAACCCACTTTGGTTGCCTGATGTGAAGCAACTTTAGCAATGGGCTGAAAGTACAGACTTTCAGCTCTGTGATGCACACACCCCAGGAGGCCAAAGAAACTTGGTACTTGTGTGCTGTAGCCTGATGTGTTGATCCACCTCCCCTTTTATGCACACACACAGAGTGTAGCCCTGGATCCTCCCCTCGCCTCTGTGTGCACCAGCAGGAGCCCCACTGGCATCAAGGAGGGAGGCAAAGGCATACGTCAAGAAAAGAAAATCAGACATATCCTATGGGGGTTTCCTAAGCACGGAAATGTTTTAAGTGTCCAAATCCTATTGATTTCCAAGATATTTTAGAAAAATGCAACTTAGGATCTGTGGACAGAATTAGGTTGTACTCAGAAATTATTCACAATGGGTAATTGAATGCTTTCTTGCACCTAACACAGCATCCCCCTGACCACCAACATTATCTTGCTAAGCTGAGTGGTGGGAGAAATGAAACACTTAGAGGGAGATAAATGGGCTATATTTGAGCACAGTATGCTTGACAAATTAGCTGTGCATCCAGGCAGCCTTTCATCTCCAGAGGAAGGAAGGGCATTTCGGAGCACTGTGATCTCCCAGCCAGGGAGACAGCTATCTCTGCAGTGCCAGAGGCAGCCAGTGCATTAGTCTCTTTGGCTATCAGCACATTTAAACAAAGCCATCTCACAATTAGCAATTTGCTATTTCCTCACCATCGCCTGTAATTTGGGGATGTCAGTGCGTTGCTTCGAAGTGGGTTCATGCCCTTTGTGTTGCTGCTCATGACGCACAGCTGTGGTTTCCAACCACCACTGCATGAGGGACCAATTTTGCAAATGTTACTTGAGCAGTGCATCCCTGTTTAATGGGAGAGATACCCCTCAATGAAGGCAAAACTGATGCACAAAGTGGAATCCCCCATGTCACCATGAACTTCAGGCACCTGCCCATGTGTATGGATCTGCATGCCGGTCTCACTTTCACACAAAATGCCCTTCTGAGAGAATGTAAGTCCTCAAAGTCATGCATGAGATTTTGAGAGGTTTACATCTGTTCCCAAAGTAGACTTCATGAATTACCATCAAGGCTGCAGAAGTTGGGATTAGTATAGTGAAAACCTCACACGTGTAGAATCAAGAGGTCAGGACGTTAATGACACCAGCTGATTTTACAAGATTACCATAATTTTGAGCATCTTAAGAGTCAAGCAATTTTTGTGCTATTTCTGCTGCCTTCAGGTCAGAACCAGAAGGCAAGTTTCTGACTAGTTTGCACAAAACTTGCATTGAGGCATTTTAAGCTGGACCCTCTGAAAGCTAAGCAGGGATTCACCCTGGTTTAATTCTTCTACAGCCAAGCTGTGTGCTCAGTCCTCTGGTCCAGCTGAGACACGGCGTTGGACCTTCAGAAGTCAGGCTGAGGAGCTTTTAAATTCAGTGCCATCAGAAGACCCAGTTTGCTTGGAAACGGAAATCCAAAATTTGCTGTCACAGGAGGAAAATATCCTGATTCAACAGGCAAGGCAAGACAAAGCAAGACAAGGAAAGGACGACTTTTTATGCAGCAAAATCTCTGAAAAAGTTTATCTGGGAGAATCAAAGTGGATTCTTCCCTGGAAGGTCAGAGTCTTAGTTCTCATAGACAAGAGTCAAACTAAAGAAACGTTTTTTAAGTAGATCGATTAAAAGTGCTTACCTCAGTTTCACTGATAGACAATGGAATTTCAAATGGTATTTATAGATATCTTTCCTTGGAAAATGTTGGGGTTTTTTTCTGTAAAGGATATTCCTATTAGAAGATCATTTGTGATCCAGTCCCAGTGAGATCTAGTCCTAACTGCATCTTGTTTAAGGGTATAATGATAAACAGGTTATACGAGAAGAAAACCAGGCCCCTATGGAATCTGTGCAATTTCATGCAGAATGTTAAATGTGTATTATTATTGTTATTATTTTTTAAATAGTAATTAAGCCTGCCAAATAAGAGCAGAAATGTGTGATTAGCCTTATTCATTAACCTCTGGAATGCCCTTCACTGATTTTTTTTTTCTGGTTCTAGCTAACAGCAACTCAAAGAATGAAAGCACAATCTTAATTCATGGCATATACTTCCCCAGTTTTCCCTTGAGTGCCTTGGCACCATCTCACAATTAGTGCTGCTTGGTTAATTGGTGTATCACCACTTCAGACTCTGAGGAACTTGAATTAAGCTTCATGAACTTGACTTCCAAGGACAAGGGCTCTTAAAGGAGCAACAGCAGCAGAGGAACAGCATTGATTAACAGCTTGAACAACTGAGACACCCAAACTGCTGTGTATGGGAATGTCTCAGTGTTTCTGAACACTGGGGAAAACAAGAGTTTGCAGACTTCATAAGAGGGTGGCCTTCGCTTGAGACAAGGGAAAAAAGGCACACAATTGCAGGTTAAAACTGTCAAAATATTTATGGCTTCTTTTCAACCCCAGTAAAATGGGAATTAGGAAATATATTTTTGCTTATGACCACACATTTTATGTACTGTGTGCATCTAGGAGATGGCTGGAAGAGGACTCTTATCTGCTGCCTATTCCTCGCTGACCTTAATAACCAGAGATGGAAAACAGCTCTACAATGACAATTACTTAAGGGAATACCCAAGCAAATAGCAATTTGCTTTACCTAAAGAAGAAAAATCTGTTTAAAATGGGGTTAATCTCAAGCATCATGCCTGAGAAAATAGGACCAAATGTCCAGGATACCTGTCAGCTCTTCTGCATCCATTACTAATGATGGGCAAATTTGCTTAGCACAAAACAGAAGTGTCCCTCTGCTCCTCCTATCAGTGTCCACAATCTGAGGTTACAGGGAGACCACTTCAGTAAAGAATTGTTGTTGTTCTTAATATTAATCGCTTTTGCTTTTATTCATGAGAAAAAAGTCAGGTTTTCCTGTTGGAAAATTTCCTGTTGGCCTAAGGACCAAGCTGAAGGACGTTGAATCCTGAATTTTTTCATTGTTACCACACAGTCCTCCTGTCTCAGCCGCTGTGCTTTGTGCTGGTCAGGACACTAATCCCTGAATCATCACTGGGAAATGGCTGCTCTGAGTGGTCCAGCAAAAAGTGTGAAGCTCTTTCGTGGTTGCTGTGGTTTCTTCTCTCTGTTTTGCAGGGCTCAGCTCTTTCCTGGTGTTCAGTAAATGACAAATACGGACTTTTAGTGTGGTTTTGTAGGGAAGTGTGAATTGTGTCTGCTGATACCTGCTTGTCGGTTTAGCCTTTCCAGTAGCTGTTAAGCTTATTTCCACCAAATTTGACAGAGGGATGGGAATCTCAAAGATAATTGTGTTTCTACAGACTTCACAAAAATCTGCATGGGGGAAGGAAAGAGAAACCCAACTTTGTGTCTCCTGTTGTGGGAAAGCACAGAAGATTCAGTCTTCGCAGCTCTATTGACAGCATCCGGCTAATGAAGCAGCTGATGTCTACCACTGGCCAATCTTCACGTGGGTAGCTTCAGCACTGCTGTAGCACGACCTATCGCTTATCCTTGTGCATATTTCAGGGGATATGAGTCAGAGTTGGAGTGAGAGCCTATGATGCAGGGAGACACAGAACAATTTCTTTGAAATGTATTTTTGCCAGAAATCAGACTAGGATGCAGCTTAGTGTGAAAAGAAAAATGGAATTGAATGGTGGTTCTAGTGAAGCCAACAGCAAGATTCCTAATCTTGAATTTTGGCCACATTTTGTAATAATGTGGCAAAAGAAGGAGTTTCTAAGACTGAAAATTTGTGGATGCAACCCTTGCCATAGATAACACCTCAATCATGTGGTGAGTGATTCAAAAAGGTCTCTTTGGGAACTGCTGTTTGTGCCTCCAAAGTTTTGGGTTTTGTTTATCTTCCTGAGACTCCATTGCCAGCACAGAGCTGAGCATTTTTCTTCCTAAACTCCTTGTTTTACCTCAGATGTGTGAAGAAGCCAATTCTCAGTTCAGACCCGAAGGTGGGATGGGTTCTCCCAGTACTTGCTGCTGGGTATCAGATAGGACACGGGTCCCTGTGTTGCCAAAGGACCTCTATAGGGGAAACACCCACCTTGGGATACCCATCTTAGGGTTCCTGAATCTCTCTCTGGAGGTACATATCCCTCCCTGGAACTACGAGGGAAACTCTGATGTTGGGCTGGATTCCTCACTTTTAGACAGCTGCGAAGAGGGGTGGCCTGTTGACCCGGGGGCATGTTGGAAGCCTTCATTCACATATAAAATGCTTGAGGAATCTCCACAGGTAGGGTTTTATGGTGGAAAGTAGAAAATAACAATCTTCACCTGACTTTTTTTGAGGTTCACCATCAGTATTTACAAAGCAGTAAATGTCAGTACCATTCTGAGTTATGCACAGGCAAGAGAGCAAACTCACTTGGTTTTGGAAATGTGAGACATACTGAGATGTTTAAAAAGAAGTTTTCAAATGAGCTTACCCTTTTCTAGCATTTAGGAACAACCATCAGCTATTAGCTGTCCCTCCAACTTTTAGTGCCTATGACCAAATACTTGAAGGTATTTCTGGAGTGCCCAGAACTATTTCAGCGAAAGTGGTAATTACAGAAAAGATACTGCTTCCAGCCAGCAATTTCCCACAAGACGAGAGCACCAGACAGCCCCTGGCCACAAGTAACAGAAATTTGAAAGAAAATAAAGGGTTTATTTAAAAAAGAGAAAGATCGTAACTTTATAATAACATTATTATTCAAAGAAAAATACTTCCTTATGAATTTGAAAACCCACTTCAGGCTACAGCTTTTTTTTCCATGCCTCAATTGTAATTAATTCCAAACCATGAAACAGATCATACAATAATATTAACTGGATGTGGGTGTTGTTGGTTCCCCAAAGGCTGTCATTTCGCCCTGGTCTACTAACAGGTTTTCAGGATTACACCCCACAGACTTTGAAGGTGTATGAGACAAAATAGGCTAAAATGCTGCCTCCTGGCTTTTCTTCTTACTGAGAAAGAAACTTTCTTGGGTGACACATCACTACTTGTTATTTGTTATATCCAGTGAGCAGAAGAAACTTTGGTCCATTTCTTTTGGTTCCTCCCTAATAATTTATACATTTGTTTCAAATTTAAAAAACATTGAAAAGTTGACTGGTCTTGTGGGTACTATTTTTGACTATTCTACACATTGTGTCTGTGCAAAATGCTATTGGTTTTGTGTGTGTAGTGGAAAGCCACCCTCATGCTGAAAACTGTCCCAGAGTCTTTCTCCACAGCAGTGAACTTGTCCTTTTTGTCCAGAAGAGTGAAATGACAACCTTGTTCCAAACAAATTGAGTTTAAAGGTGCCAAAACCATTTCACAGCCAGTATTTTTAGTTTTCCACTGCAGACAAGCTGCCTGTTTTTCAGAAAGGCTGAGCAATGAGATTAATGGAGGCTTATGTATTAATGACCGATAAAGAGCATTTCCTGGCGATACGACCCACATGGAAAAACAAAGAAATTAAGAGCCAAGACCCAGCTGGTATTTAACCCTAAAGGAAATGTCATCCTTGGAGGTTAGTACTCTAATTGCATTTTCTTAAGAAAATACAAAATAGTTGTCATTTTTCCTACTGCATTTGCTGCCTATTAAACTCGTGCTGTTGCTGCTGCAAGAGTTTATTTGTATAGGGAGCTAATGCACAGTGGAGGAGGCAGTGAAGAGGGACTCCGTTACCAGGTTTGCTGTAATGAGCTGCCACAGATTTGTTCCATCATTAGGGGGCAGAAAGGCCTCACAAGGCACCCTTGCAAAAAGCAGCATGCACAGGTTTTACATATCAAATGGTCGGTTTTCCCGACTCTGGCTTTATCTGACATTTCAGAACACACTGTGATCGCCACAGATGATGAGAAAAGACAATTCAGTGTGCAGCATTTTGTATTTAGGCATTAGTTCGTCCAATGTTAAGAGCAGTCTTGATTTTCCAGGGGTTTTGCATGTACTCAAACTTGCATATGCTCTGCCTCTGGACCAAGAGGGAAGGAATCACAGCCCTTGCCTATAACCCATGCTCCTCACACAGAGATCCTGAGTTACCTACAGGGTATAATACTGGCAGGAGTGTACCTTGAACACCACTTATTTATAGGGATTATGCACCTAAGTCCAGGATCCCAGGAAGTTTCTATCTGTTCTCTGGGATTCACAGCCTCGAATCCTCCCCCAAAGGGACTTCTATGTCGTTTATTTCAAGAACTAAGGAAGGACTTGTCTTTTCTTTTGCAACATCACTGTGTCAGGGTGACCTGCACTTCGTTAATGCCCAAGCCTTAGAGCCCTCTTCATGACATTCAAGTCCGCTCCATAGCCCCAAGGTTCTAGCTTTTTTTTCAGCGAGAAGAGCTGAAGGTTTCTCACTTGGTGAATTGGTGGAAGAAGGAAAATATTTATGAGACCAGAGAGAACATGGATGAGCCTGACTGTGACTGGTGGGGTAAGTATTCCAAGACTTGCTTGATGTTGTGTTCAAGTATATTACATTACATTCAGCAAAACACAGAAACAGTCTTTTGAGCAAGGTCAGCATCATGGTCTTGCTCTCCCACATAGAGCCCTTAGGTTATAACGTCATGTTTACTCATTCCCACATGTTCACAGAAATTTTTCAATTTTGTACATAGTGGCAGAACTCCTACTGGATAAAAGGATGCTGCTTCCCATTCAAGTTGGCCTGTAGCTAGCAATTAGGGCACTGTTCAGAGGAGGAGGGAATTTGGATTTAATCTCTCTGAGGCAAGGACAAGGACTGAATATTGGTTTCCACATTCTGAGTGACCTCCCACCATCCAAGTGTCGGAAGGGTGAGTTGGGTTTGGTCAGGGATTTTATAGGTGCATATATTATTCGCCTGTATGGGACAGAGGCACAATTAGTAGAACATACCTCTGTGCAGTACCTGCCAGGCTTATTCAGATGTCTTGAATGCCCTACGACATCTTGCACAGCTCCAGACTGTGTAGGCAGATTGATCACACTTTAGCTCTCCATCAAATATCATGGGAACTTAGACACACATGGCAATCCTAGATAGTACATGCCTAATATTAGAGTGAGTGAATATTAAATGGGGGAATTGGTGGGGTTGTACCAAGATAAAGTACAGTGCAGGGTGCTTCCTAGGTACACACCATCCTGGGGAATCATGTTACTGGGCTCCGTCTTTCCACACAGAGCAGTTGTTACTAGTTTCATCCATTCGCAAAGGAAGACTTACCCATCTGGGTTGCTCTCCTGCCAGCTGCCTCAATTTGTGATACAGTCTTTTGTAGTGATGGTGCCATATCTTGCATGCTGAGGGATTCCCAGTGATCCCTGTTTTCTGTGTTGTGTCCCATCCTACCCATTTCCTTTCTTGACCAGGGAGAGGATCATTTCCTGTGGTTCCCCAGCAGAGGCAGGTTATTTATCATCCAGACTTTCATTCCTGGAGTGGGTACAGCCTAATTCCCAGCCCAGGATATTTCAAATGCCCTTGCCAGGGAGAAGTTGGATGGAAAATCCATTTCTGTCTCCCCTGGGCCGTTGACCGCCCCTTGCTCTCAGCCTTGCGGTACCCAGGCAGCAGGAGTGACTTTACAGTGAACCCAGGGCCAGCAGCTTTCACTCCAGACAGCAAGGGCTGGATGTAGTTCTCCCGATTTCTGTGCTAAACTGAGTAACATAAAAGCCGTGACGATATATAATTTTTTTTTTCACCTGATTGTGTTTTTATTAGGCATAATGTTGAGTTTTATTTGAGTATTTCAAATATCCGGGCACACACACAAATTTTGCTGTATGAGTTCCCTGTAAAGCAGATGTTGGTGGCTCATGGTTTCTGGCTTGGAATCTTCATCACTGTACAGATATATTGATTTTGTCTCTCTCCTCAATAGCTCTACATGAATGAGGCTTAACATGCCAGTGAGGCGAATGATAACATGGGGCTGACACCATATCAAATTACCCTTTACAAAGCTGTAACATATGTCCAATACCCGAGTCCATGTAAGCTCTAAAACATGATACTCTGCTAAGACATGCCCAAGATATGAAAGGGAACTCCTGTGCTTGGATACAACACAGGTTTGAAGGTTTCTTTCCCTTTTCTCCCACCGCTGCTACCACTGACAAAGAAATCAGAGTGACACCTATGCTTACTAATGTGCTTCAAGAAAGTAAATTGCTTGATAAATAGTTTATTTCTGAGTGCAAATAGAAAATTATTCCAAATTATTTGCTCATCTGGGGCCGTTGAAGTTCATGAAATTAATCTTGCCTGACTGTAAAGGGGTTTATATATGAGTTAATGTCCAGAAATATTATTCATAGTCAACGGAAATAAAGAATTGCTTACAAGGTGTGATTCATATTATCCTGAAAGAAATGTTCAATATAGGCCAGATGAAATGCCTCTCTGTCCACTGACTATACAGACATCTTGTAAAGGGGCTAGCTCAGATCTTGACATCTACCACAAAGGCACCTGAAGTTGGTGAGATGAGGGATTCATCCCACATTGGCAGTCGCAGTGGCTGCGTATGAAGTATCTACTGCTAAGGAACATCTTTGGAAACAGCCAACCAAGTTACAGACTCAATCTTCTCAGCCCCCATTTCCATCTCAGAATACTGCACCAACCCAAAGAGAGAAGATGGAGGTCTGGTACCTGGCTGAGGCTTCTGAGAGCTGCAAAAAATAGCAAATGCTGTTTGTAGAAAACACCATAGTACAATAGCAGAGACTCTCCCCATTTCTAAGGTTTTCGAAATGTTACTTCAGAGAAACAGCTATCATGGTGTGTAAAAAAAGAGGGAAACATGTTATGTTAAGGTCATTTATCTGCCATTTGTTGAGACTACTTACAAATGCCAAGGAAAGATGGAGAGTTGGGATCATCCACAACACAGGTTAAGGAAAATCCATGCCATGGAGAGCAGAAACCCAATATCAATATTTGTAGAGGATGGGCCCCACCTTCAGACATGGCATGGGAAGGGGAAGGAGACAGTGACGCTGGAAAATAACCCAACCTCCACATGGCACCAGGGAGTGCTACATTTCCATCCCAGCCTGGGACAGAAACTCATCCAGCTCTGGTGTTTGCCCTTTCAAAACCTTCCTGAAACATTGGAGCAGGTGCAGGAAAAAAACCCCTAAAAAACAAACCCAAATAATTTGATGATTGCAGGAAATGCTGTGCAGTGAGCCCTTCAGTGAATTCCAATTCCTTATTTGAGTTTATCAGAAAAGTTGAAAAAGGACTTCATTGTAGTGTGTAATTCATTGTTTTTCTTCATGAAGAATGTGCTGCCTATCCAGGGCAGGAAGCTAGAACAAGGCAATTCCAAACTGGAAATAAGGCACATTTTAACTGTGAGGTTGATTAACCGTTGCAATGAACCATGAAAAGATTGATAGATTCCTTCATTTCTCAATGTATTCAATTAAAACTGGATGACATTCTGAAAGAATGTTTTAGCCAAACAAAACTTGTTGGAAAATTTAAAGGCTGTATAGTACAGGAGTTGCTGAGAACTTTTCCAAAGGGAGGGAGGATTTATATGATCACTGTGTAGTTTATTATCTCTGTTTACTTTCTGTAGAAGAGCTCAAATGCAAGAGAGATGCTTGAGATAAGTGCAGAAACAAATAAGCCAAGCCTTGGCTATCTCCTAAAGGTAAATGTCAGGTGAAGTTAATGGCGCTAAATCAGACATGGAGTTTATCTCAAAGAACCTACTTTGTGAATCTGTTCTGGAGAATTTTTTATTTAGACACCCTCATAGATTCTATTCGGATACTTAAAAAAAAAAAAGAAAAAGGAACTTCAGAGTTGCCATAACCAATAACTAATGAATTTGTCTCCTTTCTCTCTGATTTATAAGTTTCCTTAATCATAAACATTCCTCCAGTTTTGCTAGCTGACCCAAATCAAAAGGACAAAGTCAAAGATCGTTGTTGCACATTTTAAAATGCAAGACTGTCTCCTTCTCAATAAAACATGATGGATTCATGGTCCAGCACAGAATTCACAATCATAAAGCCGGGTGATAGAGGTTAACCACCACATTGCAAATACCAGGACTTTGATTCATAAATTGAAGAATAAAATGTACTTAGAGAAAAACTGCAGTTTGCAATTTTGCAAACTATTGACCTCCCTCAAAGCTGAACCTGCCTTTTTGCTGCTTGTGAAGTACCTGCTTCAAAAATGAAACAGAGACTAAATAAGCTGGACTGTGTGAGGCTGTCATACTCAAGATGTCAAACCCAGTTCCCTTCTATTAGTTTCTCTAGACATTGCTGCGTACATCAAAGCAGACAGCTCTCTTGATCTGTTTAGCAACAGATTTACATAGTGCTTGAGGGATCTTGAAGACTTACAATTGTGGCAAAAAAAAAAAAAAGGCACTCAGGAATGTAAAGAAATGTTCTCTGTGTGCTCATTTTTTATAAAACTATTTATAACTATCTATTTTAACTTGATACTTGTCATGATGAGGTGGAAAATCCCCCCCTCCCCTTTTTGAAAAGCTGGGGGAATCTAAAGCCAAATGATGTCCTGATAAGTGCAGATGGCATCCCACTAGTATTTCAGCATCCATGCTTTCTGCTGTAGGAATTTCCTCTGGATTGCAATATTTTTGCAGCTCTTTTTCTGTGGAATAATCCAGTGTGGAACCAAGGTACCTTGGAAGCAAATTGCTGAAGATCCACTGGCTGCAGAAAGTAACCTGCAAAGAACCTGTACCAGAAATATTTCCGCTTTTTGTTTCTTACTCTCCTTCTGCAGCACAGAATAACACAATTTACCCTAATTATATTTTTATCCTTCCCCCTTTTCAAGAGATCTGTGCTTTATGCTTCCCTAGTACTTTCTCAAAGAAATTGTTTATGAATAGTCTCTGCCATCTGCAGAGTCCTGAGGGGTGGACTTGGGGCCATTAACTTAATTTTGGACGAGCGTGCATGCAAGGTAAACCTACTTGAAAAAGCAGAGTGGATACTAGGATCACATTCATGCACACAGTGCAATTTCCCATAGCTTAAATGAGGATTCTTTTTATTAAAATAACAACTTAATTAATACACATGGGCATTTGAGGATCAGGCTATACATACCATTCATATGGACTTGATTTAAAGATCCTGAAAATAATTAAAAGTACTGGTAAAGGAGTGTTTCTGGTGGGAATAATACACTGATACCTTTCGATGTTAGGGTATGTACAAAGTTATGACTGGCCTCTTACAGATCAAAAATAAAAATAGGAAGGGATGGCTAATGCCTCATGGAGAGATTGATCCCATCTAACCTGACCCCGCAGTGCTGGGCTTGTCGGTCTTGCTGGGCTTGCAATGCTAAATACAACCCTGAGAAAAGGAAGGGGTACTCTAGGTCTACTTTGTATATAAGGAAGGTGGCAAACATTTCTGTTTTGTCCCTTTTCCATCCTAGGCTGAACCCATCTCATCTTGTTTGTCCCAGGGAGCAAACCAGCATTGGAGCTGTATAATACTTGGATAGGTGACCACATGGAAAACTGAGCTACTGTGGGAATAAGTCAAGGACTCAAGGACAAACCCTTGGTAAACACTAGACCACAAGCACTGGATGTTTTTGTCTTCAGGGTCATTTGAGGGCTGCCTGGAAGTTCACTTCAAGAACAAATTTGCTGCCCTTAGAGACAGTGCATGTCAAGGCCACAAGCTATGCATGGAGGTGGGTAGGTGTTGAGGCATTTCAGAGGAGATGCCTGAAGAAGCTTAAACCTTTGTCTGCTGTTATCCAGCTTTTATCCCTCTGAAACCATTTGAATACATAAGGGAGATGAGCCAAGAGCATTCCCTAAAGGCTGCGTAGAACTCACCAGTGATTGTTTTGTCCTGCTATAAGAACTAAACTGTCAGGACAAAGAAAGGAAGAAGATTTTCTACCGCCCAGCTCCTGCAGGCAGATATAAGGCACTGTGGAACACCAGTAGTTTTGTTGGTGAGGGGACATCTCACGGTGGGAATCACTGCGTGTGTATTCACACCTCAGACTCTTTCACTGCAACCTCATCTCAAGAGGCTGAGTCATCCCAAAGTCCCCAGAATCGATCCAGACTGTTCCCAAAAAAATGCAGCTTTGGACAAGTGTATTTAATAAAACAGCTGAAAAGGCAGCTGGCAATTTTGTGGGGCAGATCCCATTCAGCCATTGCCTTCAGCCTTCTGGGTTACAAAGGCAACATGTTCATGAGCCAGCTACTGCAGCCAGTGCTCGTTAATGACTTGGAGACAATTGGTGGTGTCAAGCACCCCACGATGTCTGGTGGGACATCTGGGTTGACAAAATAAATATTCAATGGAAAATAGACGAAATAGATCTTCTAAACAAGGACCCAGTCCAGCTTTCAACATGTCATGATGCTCTCCATGGATATAAAAGGGAGAAAATGAATAAACCAAATATCCAACATGAAGCTTATACAGGCTACAAATTAATTTTGCTTTAAGTAGGTCTATGGAGTTGTGTAGACCTTCCTCCATTGGATATTCTCATGTGTTTTGCCATAAGCAAAGTAAAAAGAAGTACTGACTCTCCTAAAAAAATAGAATGCAAGTTCACTGACTTGTGTTTGTCAGATGAAAGCAAAGTGAGTGTGTGTGTGTGGAAACTCATTGCTGTTGTGCTTGGCCTGCAACAAAAGAAAATCTTTTTTTTTAAGTATTGAATGAGTTTTGGTACTGCCCATGAGGCTGGCACTTTACACAAGTGTGTGCAGCCCTGTCCTGTTTCAAATTTGCCAAATTTTAGGTATGGTAAACAGATTTTTTTCTTTCTCTCAAATATTTTGCTTCCTCTGGGCTTAGAAAAAATTATTAAAAAGAGGAATTCTCTCAGTTACTCACTCTTTGCAAGGGCATGATATGTTTTTGACTCTGTCATCAGTAAGCATACTAATTTTTTGGAAAGGTTTCCCTTATTCTTCTTGTAAGGAGAATGTATTGGTAGCCAAAACAAACATAGAAAGAAGCCAAGGAAAGAATAAGATATATCTACTTGTATGAATGGTCCAACAAGGGAAATCTCCAAAAACTACTGTAAGTGCTATAAGATTTCAGATGGCAAACTCATCCAAAATTAATTGTTAACAAAACATTTGGTTCTTAAACACCAATAGGATAAAAAGAACAGCTTCCAACAGTAACAAAATAATCCTTCTTTTAGTGTGGAAGGACTGTCTTGTGGTTAAGGCATTGGCCTTGGAGTCAGGAGACCAAGGTTTAGTGCGTCTCTCTCCAGAGTGACCCTATGTAAGTCAATTAATCCTGTGGTATCTTCGTTCTTTACCAGAGAATGGTCCTGGTGCTTCTTTCTTATCTATTAACTACCCTTAGATTACCACCTTCTTGGACCATGAGTTTTCTTCTATCATGTCTGTACATACAAGAGGCCTTGATCTTGTTTTGAGCTTTGAAATAGAGTGGACAAAACTTTTTCAATTAGATAAAGTGTTTTTTAATAGAAAATAATCTTTGCTGAAAGTTTTTGCGTATCGCCCCAAAATTACACTTTTCATAAAAAATCAGAATGTTGGGAGATTTCTTCCATACTGTAAAAGTATCTTGGAATCTCAAGATCTGGCTAAACTTGTGTTTCCTCTCACATGCAGTCTTTCACAGGAAAGGAGATGGATTGCCATAATGTTCTGTATCTATTTTACAAATTGTGACTTGTTTATGCTAGCCTTTTGGAAAGGTGGTTAGTGTAAATATTCAGTATTAGGTATCTAGTCACAGGGAATACATGCTCCCTATGCAGATTAAATCTGTAAAAATGAGCTTTGTTTTGTTCTTCTTGAGGTCTTTGCTATTTACAGGGAAAAAAAGAAACAATAAAACCAACATGATGTGTACTGCTATTTTTGCACGCAAGAAACAAAGACAGACCTAAGAAAATCCTATTGCACACAAACCATTCAGTTTGAGTAAACAACATATTAACCTATCTATTCACCACACACACATGAAACAGGGACTATGCACTGTTGCATGATGATTATGAAAGCAAGCGACCTCTGAATAAACTCAGTCCATCCATAGAAGACTCAAAACGAAGCAGCATTTGAACAGGAAGATCTGAGCGAGGTTTTCTGACACACCCCAAGCTGAGCGGTGCGTTGGTGGGCGAATGGTGTGTGTTGACATTTTCCTTCAACAGTTCACCAGCTGGCTGAAACCAGACACAGAAAATGTTGACCTCCAGAGAGCTGCTCTGTAAAAGTTAGCTAGGATGAGCTGTCTTTTCACAACAATTACAGCCACCAGCCCTGCTGCCCCGTCTCTGTTTCACCTGAGCTGTCAGTCCAATGCTTTGAAAAATCCACTGGGCAGTGCAGTTTTTTACTTTGTAAAACAGCTGTAATGCTGTTTTGCCCTTGATATTTTTCTTCTTATTTACATATATCATACTTCCGTTCACAAGCCTTCTGGCAGGTCCTGAACAAATGGCTGCTAAGAAGAAGATCTGAAATGTAAATAAGCTTCGTAGACAAGACAGATGGAGGGTAGAGGAGTTATTCACCTTTCAGTCAGAAGCCTGGATGTGGAGCTGTCAGGATCCCCAAAGGGCAGCAAAGGCAGTGGTGGCAGTCCCCTCCGATGAAATCACATCTGGTAGAGCCTTTGCCGTGGTGCGATCCTCCAGCCGCCCCACACCTTTTTCTTGTCTCCAGTGTCTGTTTTATGCACCATCACGCAGACATGCAGCTGTTGGCAGAGAGTCAGGAGATGTCCTGTCTGAGCTGGAGCCAGAGGAGTTCACACAGCCAAAGGCAGGCTCAGGAGGGGTGTCCCCAGGGCTGCCAGGCCAGGTGGTGGGAGGACACCAGGAAACCTGTCTGCCCTCTGCTAACCTGACCCACCTTTCTCCACCTTGGCTGGCCTGGCTGACCTCTCCGCAGTTACTGCAAACTTGGGCTTGGCTCCATCTCTGTATTTTATTTTTTTTTCTTTAAAATGCAGCAGTTCATTTTTAAATGGGAACTGATGAAAGCTGTTGCTGTTCTTATTTTTCCTTTCTATGAACTGAAGTGATGACAACAGAGTTTCTAGTAAATTATAACATAGGCAGTCAGTTCCAGATTAGTTTTGAAGTTGGACTTTTTTGGGGGGAGGGTACAAAATACAGCCAGACAAGATTTAATTAAATACTTGTATTTCATAACTGTAATTTATCTAGCTCAGTATGTCCTTTCCCATGGGTTTGTTTGGATACAGGGAATTTTTAGCTTTCAGACTGCCAGACTTGGAAAGCTCTGTACATCCACAGGACAGGTAGAAAACAGCCAGTAGCAAGGCTGACATGCCCAAACTGCCCACACTTCATGGTCTTCACCCTCATCTGAAGTAGCCACCTCTAAGGATGAGGATAGTTTCCAGGCCACTTTAGCATCTGGTCTCTTACTGAGCCTGCCAAGACTGTATGTTTACCAGCTAAAACAAGCCAACATATTTTCATTATATCTCTTACTACTGTGGCTCAGAAGTAATTCCATATGGTTGCAGTCTTGCTACAGCTCTTTACAGGCCGGATCTGGAGCTTCTTGGTGTCAGTGGAGAAAGTCCCAGTGATTTCAGTGAGTCTTGGAACAGGCCTGTATACATGAGTAAGACCTAAAAGAAGATATATGTGATATGTTATCTTCGACCCTATTAGCAGAAAGATGTCATTGCTCACCACACTTACAACTCTGCTCTTTGTTCCTCCCCACCTATGAGTCCTGTTGTGGCGGTGAGATCTCCAAAGCAATACGTAGCCACCTAGCATGGCTGGTGCTCATTGCTGCAGTCTTTGTTGAGTGCATTCCTGTATCTGTGTTTGCTGCTTCCTAAGACCTGAGCTAAGTGCTGGATCCAGTCCTTCTCATGGAGAGGTCATGTTCCTATCCATTGCCTATGCCCATCCCTTTACTGCAGAGATACTGAAATAAGAAATTTACTTCTTTCACGGTATTTTTCTACAACACTTCCTAACTAGCAATTTAACGCTTGCAGATTCATCTGCAATGACAGCATGAGCTACCCTTACATTTCTCCAATCAACTGAAGAACACTGCAGTTTTCCTGCCAACCATCCCAGAAATGTATAAGAAAAGATTTATATGTCCACACATACTCTACTGTCTAAATACTTTGTGTATGAAACTCATTCTAAGAATTCATTTGTCTGACAGCCTGGAAAATGCCAGTTGTCCTGCACGTAATGAGGATAAATGAAGAGTTAGTTCTTGCTTGTGATTTCTGTTGAGTGGTCAGCATGGAAGGAGTTTGCTAATGCCTGTCTGGTCCCTTGTGGACCGGTGCCTTCCGCTCAAGGAAGAGCTGGCAGCATGCCCTGAGGCTGTAGGGAGGGGAGTCATGCAACTCTTCTCCTGTAGAGATGATTCCTCTGGGAGAAGGTTGGGGGCCATGGGCGCAGTGTTGGAGGTAAATCTTGCTCTGTTGCAGGGGATAAACAAAGGACTTTGGTGTTCATGACCTTTTACCTGGCAGCCCTCTTCAGCTCCTAAAAAATTAATTGCCTGGAAAAGATATGAAACAGGATGAAGTTCCTCAAAGGGACTCTTCGCTCGGCTGCTGTGGGACCTGCTGACTGAACACATTCTGTCCTCTCTCCTGCCTGGCTCCTAACTATCTCCTTTCTTCCTCAACAGATTACAGTTGTGCTTTTGCGAAATGCCTTGGCCTTGTACTTGGGACAGAAGGATGTTTCATGAATAGAAACAGAGTGAGCGATGTTCCCTATAAGAGATGATACTGGATGTCATCAAGCAAAGAGAAAAGAAAAAGGTAGGGACACTGTAGTAGATGTAATAATAAGTATGGCTGCAATTTGCAAGGGGAAAATGATAAACAGAGTTTTGGCTGTGCTGAGATTTTCTCTTTTTTGTCCAGGAAAATTTTTAATGTCATGAGCTGTAGTTATGACACATAGTTGGGATGGGACATCTATTCCAGATGTTACAGCCTGGTCTTTCTGGTTGCTTATTCCTTGTAAGAAAGCACCAAATTCCTTCAAATTCTGTTGACATTAGCGAAAACCAGGGGAACTCGGCATCTTGCAGGACTGGACCTTTGACACGTTCAGGAAGGACATCAGTGTCTCAAAGTTACACAACATGATACTTAACTCTTATGTGCTTTGCTTTGAGAGGGTTTTACATGGAATGAACAAAAGACTGAAGTAATTTGGGAAGCATAATTAGAAGCTATGTCATTTCCCAGGCAGCTGAACCACCAAACTACAGCATCGTGGCCTCATTAGCAAGTTCTTCTCTTGACACCTATGCATCTCATTCCTGGCCGTATTTAAACAGAGTGCAGGATACTCCATCCATTAGCTGGTAGCAACACAGAAGCACTTTCCAGTGTGTCGTGGTTTGGGCCAGATTGGCCCAATCCGGTGGAACGACAGATGCTCGCTCCCTCTCGCTCTGCTCCCGAAGGGAGGCAAGAGAGAGAGAGAAAGAGAGACTTAAGAGTTTAGAAGGAACTAAACTACTTTAATGAAATATTCATAATAAAATAATAAAAAGAAAATAATGAAATATATACAAAACCGTATCAAGCTCCCAGGATGACAATCACGTCACCAGCAGGCGCTGGGGATGTCCCAGACTGGACTCAGTGACGGATGGGAACTGAATTCCGGATCTGCATTCAGGATCGGGATCAAAGGCAGACGCAGAGACAGAGTCCTCCTCGGACGTCGGCCATTGAGGAAAGAGGGCTGACCCTTTGATCCCTCAGCTTTTATACCGAGCATGAGGCAGATGGGATGGAATACCCTGTTGGTCAGTTTTGGGTCACCTGTCCTGTGCGCTCCTCCCCGCAGGTGTGACCCCTCTACGCTTTTCCGCTTCCGACCCTCCAACGGGACAAGTAACAAAGTTGGCTGGCCTTGGGTGTTAGAGCAATAAGGATAAGCAGGAGCCTCTCTGCATCCCATTCCTTGGCACCAACTATAAACATGGGTCTTATCACCCTGAGAGTGAACAGTTTTCTGCACAACATGCTGTTAATTTCAGCAGTTAGAAGAGGCCTAGCTAAAAAGTAAAGTTACTGAACAAAATTGGTCCTGTTTTACCTCAAACCAGGACACAGTGAAAGATGTTGATAGTAAAATAATAATTTTCTTATTGGAATGAACTGGAAACTGAAATTGCTGGTTTACTGTTCTGGAGAAGGTGTATGGAGGATGCCATACTAGCTGCACACAGCCATGGAGCTAGTTAGGACAGGGAAGTAGGGAAGGGTGAGGAAAGAAAAGAAAGAGAGAAGTGACTTCTATCTGTATTCACTTAATTCTCAGATCTGCTCTTTCCTTTGAGTCTGGGGTTGATCAACGGGTGGGAGAGCCAAGGGACAAGGAATATCACAGCTGAATTTATAATATAATTGGATGCTATAAAAGTCCCTTGCACTGTTGGACTTGCTTTTCAGAGAAGCTGTGAACTCATGGCTTCTGCTGGAGGTGAACAACTGCTGTCTAAAGTCAAGGTCTTTTCATTTTTAAAAAACCTGACTATTTTTTCCACTTTCTTCAGAGAAAGATGTTGACTCTGTAAAACAACCAGAGATTTGTTCCTATTTGTGTACAGGATTAACACAAACTCCCATGATCAATATTGCAAACAGTGGCTCCACTTTTTGCATTGTGTGACTGAAGGTGGGCTAGAAACTGTGCGGCAAGGCTGCAAGGTTTGGAGGTAGAGTACGTCTTACTTGGTTCTTCTTTCTAAGGATTTACTGCATTTTTAGTGAAAGGACAGCAAAAACATTGCTTGGAACCTGCCGCAGAGCAATTTATAGCAGCTTACAACAGTAATTCATGGAAGTTTATTATATGACCCACTTTATGAAAGTTCACTATTAGTTCAACATTTAGTGCTCACAGACTTGGCAGAGTTTCATGCAAGCTGGATGCTGAACATCCGGTGAACTTTGTTTACGAACACAGTATATGGTGGTTAGGAGGTCTTGTAGCCAGAGGCCACCACCAAGTTGTGTGCAAGCTAATGAGTCCACTTGCCAGGGGGAATGAATGGATTCTGTGCAAATATTTAGAACAGTAATAATATTAATATTAATATTTAAATGTATTTTCACATAATCAATTCTGTGCTTGAAACATAGAGAAAAAAAAAAGAAAGTGGAGAAGCTGCTGAGCACAGAGATCAGGACAACGTTCTCACACACCAGACCTGTGCCATCTCCCCCCAAAGAGGATTGCTGGGCTTCCTCAAAGGTGTTTCTGAAGGTTTGTGAGTAGAAGACAAACTCATGGCTGAGTAATCATAAGGCAAAGAAACTACTAGAAAACTAAGGGGAATTTGGAAGAAAATACTTTCGCTGTTTTATCTTCCCCTTTTATTTGGCAGTGGTTTACGGCATAAAGATTGACTACAGGCTGTTTTGCTAAGATGTTTATTTTGGAATGGTGCTGTCACTGTCATGTCCCAGTTATTGTGTATGTCTTTTTTTTTGTCTTAAAGAAGCCCAGAAGAAGCTGAAAACTTCATATATTCAGCTGTGGACACAAGGAGAGAGACCTAAACCGTTAGTTTATGTGTAAAATGGACCATTTGCAAAAACATTCCTGCTGGGCAGATTGTACCTATTCTGCATAAATAAGTGGTAGGAAGTAGAGTCTGCTCTGCCCCTTCTCTGTAGCACACTGCATTGGCTCAGGGGCCCTAACACCAAGTCTGTGTAACAACTCAGTGACTGATCCTTCACACTCCTGGGAAGAGGTACAATGGCAGTCTGTGTGTCTGAAAGACATCAGCAAGCACAGTGTCTTCTGAATGTGTCTTCCAACCACTGGAAAGTACTACTTAACTTGGACACCCCAAGTTAAGAGGCTTATCTATATCCTGAAGGGAATAAATCACTGTGCAGGTGAACATAGGAGAACTTAGCAGATGAACCACTACAGATGGGCAGCATTTGCACTACATGCAGGCACAGCTTGTGTTCTCAGATGGGCATCTAGTTTAAAGAGTTTCCCTATCAAAATATCTGTTGAAAGCATTTATGCTATCTGTGGTCATCTACTTCTAAGCAGAAACTTTGTTCCTTACAATCATCTGACTAAGCAGCAGGCCCAGAGTCTTCAGCTGAAATTTGTTTAAAATCACAGGAGAGGCACATTTCATCCAACCGTATTTTAGGCGGACAGTTCACCCATTGCCATTTGAGATATTAACATGGGAGACACATATGGGAGTGCCATTGAGACAAATACAGGAGAGGACATATGGGAGACTGACGAAATGGCATCCTGAATGCAGGTGGGACAGTCTGGGGTAACGAGGGTGAGCAATGTGTTCAAATTGTAGCAATGCATTCAATCCTTTGCGAGTTGGAGTAAAGAAACGAACACTGTCATTAGCCTCGACTGTGCAGCCAAGTCTGCATTTGCAATAATATTAAAGATGCAAATACACTTGCTGAAAAGTGTATAGTCCTCCTAAGAGAGTCACCATCCCTGCTCAGCAATGCTGTTGTGAGAAGCCGCCACGTTAAGGTCACTTCTCATAATATCTCAGAGAATTAGTATTATGCTTATGACACTACACTATCAAACCTGCTGGGATTGTTATGACTTCTACTATTACTAGGACTTCTAGAAAACTAATTGAATATATGATCAAATCCATGTGATTAAATTCTTTCTCCTAGTGTCCCAATGTAAGTTAAAATAATAAGGAAGGCACATAACACCATCATATAATTAAAGCTGGTAATTTTTATAAGGTCAAAACACTTGGTGGCAATGCCACCAAAGACTGTGTGTCTCACTGAAGTCTGAACATATATGATGAAGCCCATCTTTATTGAGGCTACCGAACAATATTTTTGCACTGTGGGGAATGCAGGCTGCCTCCTTAAGGCATAAAAGGCATAGTCAGCTGAAAGATGGATGCTTTTGCAAGTAGGAATTCAGAGCCCTAAGTTAAGCTTTATCTCAAATTCGCCTCCTGTGGTTTCCATTAAATATAAAGGGGACTGGCTTCTGAATTTGGACATTTAAATTAGGCAAGTAAAGTTAAAAAGTGTGAATAGTCCCACCTCCTTTTCTTGTCCCCTGCATTCAGTCTTGAGAAGAAAATATTTCTAATGGATGCTTAAGGAGTGATAATGTTAATTTACAGGATTGATTGGGAGGCTGTTACTCAAAACTTGCACCAGGGAGTTAGCCACCAACAAGGACTGTCTTTTCCTCTGTAAAGCATCATTGCTGGCCAAGTACCTTCAGTGATGTGACCTTGGCAATACCTCTGAGCCATGCTGTTCAGGTGATGGACCCAGATGATGTTGCCTGTAGGGGACTTGACAGCTGAGAGTACACTTATTTTTCTATATGGATTACTTCTTTTCCATTCTTAGCCCTGTTAATGAATAGGAAAAAGAGCCATCTCCTGGTAAACAAGATACCCAGACAGAGCTGCAAATCACCACAAAACCATTGTGTTGTTTGAACAGATCAAAACGATCCTCAGGGGCTTATTTATGAGCTTATTTTAGACTCTTGTGGCCTTGAATTATGAAAGGGAGTTGGTTTTTAATCTATTCCCTACATTTTTGTTTTGATTTGTTTTTCTGAGTTGCTGGCAGTGATAATGACCTTGTTTGTATCAAAACTGGGGTGGGGATAGAAAAGTGAAGTCAGGTTGTTTGGCCACGTTGAGCATGGTTTCATCTATTTCAGTAGAGAAGCAAACATTAATGATCGTTAACACTTACATGTGCCCAGACGTTACACACACACACAGAGACACAAAAGCTATTAATAAAAATATTTCTTAATGTTACCAAATTGTTCTTGTGGTAAAAACTTGGGTGGCTTCCAGTTTTCCATAACTAGGGTAGGCTGAGCTAATTGGGATGAAATGAAAACCATCCTCATGCTTCTGTCAAAAATGTTGAGACAAAAAAAAAAAAGATCTGTTCAATATTTCTCCCTCCTTATTTTTCATCTTCTCTTGCCTCTGCTCCTCTGGTCACTAGCCAAATCTTAAATATATACACACATCCAGACTATTCAGTTATAATTAATGATAAAAAGCATTTTGGGTGGGATATTAAACCTAGAGTTTCAGGACTTACCGCACTCTTTCTAAATGTTAGAGATCAGACCTCTGTAGGTTACTCTCCCTTCTGTCTCCACTGTGGCTTTAGGTCTTCAAGCACTCAGAGCTGAGTCAGAGGTAGAATACTAAACTGCATGGATGCTGACTGAGTAAGTTCTTGTGTCTAAGCAAAAATGATAACAAGTGAATAGCAACAACATTCATCTAATTTAGGTCCTGATGCACTAGCCAGTCTGGAATAGGTAGGTCTGCTGCAAATTCCTGGACCTGCTCTGTGTGTGTGTGTGCCATGGATTTGCATTGCTTGCATGAGCTTGAGTGATCTCAGCCATCTGTGACAGTGTATACAAGATAGAGTTGATAAGCACATGGAGAGTAACCATTTCACCCAACAGCTTTTATCTGGATTCTTTGGGTTGCTAGAAGATCTATGGACAACTTGTGCTCCACTTAAATCCTGTTTAGGCTTGAGAGTCAGCTGAGATGTAGTAACTGTCAGGGTGTGTGCTCTCAGCCCATGGCTAATGTGAAAGAATGCGACTTATCTTAAACTCCTACCACTGTGGGTTAAGCTAGATGGCAATAATTCACTTTTGCTGGGTGAGGATAGCCTACCTCAGCTACCATAACTAAGCTGATTTGCTGCTGAGTCAGAGGAACGTGCTTCTGTGCCTGTGCCTGCAGTAATAGCAGCATCCTTCAGTACTAATCTTGTGGTTCAACTGGAAACATTTAGTTCTGTTGAACCCTGAGGAGCACCATGGTCTCCTCAGTGCTTGCTATAATAGGAGCTCCTACAATCTTCGAAGAGCTCGTGGGTCCTCTCTGGTGCTTTGAGATGAGGCCGGTCTGCATCTGACATAGCTACAAAGACCAGAATGGCTTTTACTGTAAATTATTTAATCTCTTTCCTTCCCCCAGCAGTTCAGTGCTCCATGATTCATACCAGCCCGAAGGAACACATCTATCTGACTGAACTTCTGCAGATCACCCTGAATCCTATCTAGGCATTTTGGGCAAATACAACATTCTAACAGGCTGTATCTGCATCAGGCTGAGCAATGCTTCCTTACAACACAACTTCCTGCCCTCAACAAAGATAAGCAGTGAGAAGGCACCCTGTTGTGCCATGGGGAGGAGAGGCTTCAGTTCTTCTTATTTATTTTTAAAATATTTAGATTTAGTAAATATCTACAAAAAATAGGAAGTGCACGGCTGACCCGAGCAGCCCATCGCAACCCTGCACTTGCCAGCAGTACGCGGTTCAGTCACTAGATGTCTCTGTGGGCTGCTCAGAGGGGCCACCGACCTTGGGGTCTCTGGTGAGCAAAGACAAAGCTGGGACTTGGGCAGGAGACAAAGCCTTGGCTCACTGTGTGTGGGTCTGCCTGCCAGGCACAGTTGTTTGTGCTTAATAAACCATTTAGGAAGGTCTGTGTTTCTCTGATTGCGTTGGTCTGTGCTGTGTAATCCCACGAACCCTATGATTCAACAGGTAGTACTTATTAAACGCGGTTCTATGTTTATGAAACACTGGAAGAGCAATGAGAAATTAAGCTTCAGGGGTGTCCTTAAGAAGCTGGGTAGCATCACAGGAAGAAAATCAGGGAGAGAGCACATGTAAAGACTGAACCATGGTTCCTTGGGGAGGTTTGGAGCTCAGTGAAGGCCACAACCTAATACACCCGGGAGTCCTCTCTATGGGAACAGTCTACTGACAGATCCATACTTAGCCACATCTTCTCACACCACCTAGCAATGCAATGAGAAGATGATGGCACTAGAAATCCCACAGCAAAACCTGGGTATTAAGGGGTCCAGGTCAGTCATGACATTCCACTTTGGTGGCTGGGAAAGTTATATGGAGATGAAAAACAAAATGCCAGCTCTCATTACACACCTGGAGACATATCTACAAAATGGTGAAGAATGCAAAACATTAATTCATGCATGCCTTTCCTTCTGATAGAGTGTAAGGAAAGAAACCAGTATTTGACTTCTCTGAGAGCAAGCAGAAAGAAAAGACTCACGTTTGAGATAAGTGTAGTGTAGAAAAATGTAGGTGAAAGCCACAATAGGAATACACAGGGGTGGGCACAGCTGTGATTCACTCCAGTGACAGTATTGCATTTTTCTAATTCCACAATATGTGTGTATGTATTGAAATTACGTCCCTCAACTGCTGTAAGCAAGTGTTTGCATCTGAGGATAGGCAGACAGTTAGATGCTTGGTTGCCTGTGCCTATCCCTGGCTTTCTTGGGGTAATCAGGTGTATTTCAACAACACAAAAGTTAAAAAAGCCTTTGGTAGGAAAGTTCTTCAAAAGACAGACAGTAGGATAAGATAGCACAGACACTACAGATAACCCAGACTGGTAGCAAATGGACCATCCCACTTCATCAGAGCACTGTGTGGCCTTTGAAGAATGCAAAAAAATATGATTCAGCTCCCAAGATTACCACGCAGTAATCAATGTTGTATTAATTATACTTGATGCTTTAGAGCCAAATGAAGTGACTGTCTAATTAAAAGCACAACATCACCTTAATGAGAACAACCCTCACTTGTCACGTCACAGGAGGGTTTATAGCTTCCCTCCCCGCCCTCTATTCTTTGAATCCAAGTGCAAATTCAAGGGAAAGTTTGCTTATGGATTAGGTCCAGATGTGTCTGATATTTTAACTCTTATTTTCAGCGGTTCCCTTGCATGAAAGATCTGGGCTGTTTACGAGCCTGTTGTTGTTTCCTCTGATGCAACATCGGGCTATGATGTAAGCCTGAGATTGGAAGGTGATGGTAGTGTCACTTCCAAATCCTACTGAACTGGAGCATATCAAAAGATCTTGTCCAGACCAACAATTCATATTAATTCTTCTCTCTGTCCAATTAAAATTTGAACTTTTTGGCTCTGTGACTGGATTTGACAAAGCACTGCTTTGACTAAGGAAAATTGGCTTAGCTCCTTGGGGCTGCCCTGGATTTAGGGCTGGTCCAAGTTAAAGTCCTACCAAGAGGACCCAAAGCATATTCCAAATGGTATTTAAGGCACTGGAGAGTCTCCATGAACATCCTAGGATGTTCATTCTTTCTAGCCACATGGACAGGTGTCCCAGCTATGACAAATCACCTTTTATGGGTCTTAGCAACAGTTCCTGACCTATGGTGGTTCATGAATATGTGTATAGGTGGACATCACCCTCCTTGGTGCCATTGACAAAGATCCTTTAAGATGACTCTTGAGTTGTGTCTCTAGAGTCCTTCCAGAGTCCCTTCTGCATCTCCTTCAGTATATGTCCCACCAGTGCTGAGGAGGTCTCCTGGGTTCTCTTTCTGTCACTTTCTCTTTCTACTCATATTTCCTGAGAAACTCTTCAACAGTCACACGTTCAAAAACACCCTTTCTTGACACTTTCCTTTAATCCAGGAGAACCTCATAAAAAAGGGAAGATCATTTCCCTAAACTATTATTGGTGTCGTATTCCTACTTGTTTCCATCCCTTTACATCATAATCCACTTCTGGTCTTTTGTTTGCCATGTTAGTTTTAAACCACAGCAGATATTCTGGTGCTGGGCACTGCATTGGCAATGACACCAGAGTAATAATCCAACTACAATTTGATAAGCACTATAACTATTCATTAAAAATAAGCTTGTTGATATGTGTTTCCAGTTATCTTTTTAAACACTCTATGACATTACTTGTCTTTTCCATTACTGTACTACTAGCACTATTGTCTTGTGTTTGATCTCATCCTTCCATGGCAGGTTGTGATGAAATTTTCCTCATAACTATAGCAGTCTTGTAATTTTGCTCTTGAATATAATGTCAAAGCACAAAAACTTTTTATCTTCTGACACTCCGGAACAAGCAAAGGTTGAAGCAATGTAGGGCTGTGGTTGAAATGGATTTGTCTGAAACTAAGAGCAGAAAACTAGGGAGCAGTTTCTGAGGGGTAGGAGATTCCTCACAGAGATTCTTAGCTCCTTATTCCAGGGAGGATGTCTTTGCCATCACTGCTTTTCATTGAATATTTACGGCAACACAGTGACAGTGGGAAATTTGAGCCCTATCTGAGGCTGGGAGTGGGGAAGAAGCTTCACAGCATGTAGTTGTAAAGTGCAAACTGATATTCATAGATTAAGAGTCTAGTTTGCTTGGCTTTCTTCATAGCCAGTGTGTCCTGGTTTGAGGTAAAACAGGACCAATTTTGTTCAGTAACTTTACTTTTTAGCTAGGCCTCTTCTAACTGCTGAAATTAACAGCATGTTGTGCAGAAACTGTTCCCTCTCAGGGTGATAAGACCCATGTTTATAGTTGGTGCCAAGGAACAGTATGCAGAGAGGCTCCTGCTTATACTTATTGCTATAACACCCAAGGCCAGCCAACTTTGTTACTTGCCCTGTTGGAGGGTCGGAAGCGGAAGTGTAGAGGGGTCACACCTGCAGGGAGGAGCAGACAGGACAGGTGACCCAAAACTGACCAACAGGGTATTCCATCCCATCTGCCTCATGCTCAGTACAAAAGCTGAGGGATCAAAGGGTCAGCCCTCTTTCTTCAATGGCCTGTGTCCGAGGAGGACTCTGTCTGTTCGTCTGCCTTTGATCCCAATCCTGAATCCAGAACTGAATCTAGTTTCCGTCCATCACTGAGTCCAGTCTGGGACATCCCCAGCGCCTGCTGGTGACGTGATTGTCATCCTGGGAGCTTGATACGGTTTTGTATATATTTCATTATTTTCTTTTTATTATTTTATTATGAATATTTCATTAAAGTAGTTTAGATCCTTCTAAACTCTTAAGTCTCCTTCTCTCTCTCCCACCTCCCTTCGAAGCAGAGCAGGAGACAGAGAGCATCTGTCATTCCACCTGATTGGGCCAATCCGGCCTGAACCACGACACAGTGGCAGGATACGCGCTCTGCCAAATGGCAGTTCAAAGAGGTGGTGCAGCAGGAAGAGAGAAGTTGAGCAGTGCACACCTATTAAAAGCCAGGAGCATGCTTGGATTTGGGTGACATCAATGGGGAGAAGTAGGATACAACCTCTGGTGAATCTGGTCAATGGGAACACAGTTCACAGGACTGGAAGTGCTCCAGCAGCGTTCAGCTCCAGCTTACAGAGACAACAGCCTTATATAATCTTGGTCATAATCTTATCAAATCGCTGTAAATGTCCTTTTGTTTTTTTCTCTGATTGTTCCTAGTAGGACCTCCAGTTAGGGACTTTATTTTAACTTGTAGCCTAAAGTAGTTCATACATCAACTACCATTCACTACTTCCTGCTTTGCTGCCATTTTTTAATTAAATAATTAAAGTGTTAACTCATTAACTCTACTAACACGATGCTCTTTGCTTTTCATTACAGCTGAGACATGGCTACAAATGAAGGAAATGTTTAGGATCTATGGCTTACTGGATAGTATATGAGCTTTTCTTCTTGTATTGAGAACATTTTTGAAAACATCAGCTATATTTATTGATTGCAGGTTGATGACCTACTGCAGCCTTGATTTTAATATTGACACTGCCTTTGGTATTCTATAGGATTTTCCTGGCATACCAAGATTTACAGAGCTTCATATCATTGAGTCAGGGCATCTCCTTAATCAAACTCATGTAAAATGAGGATACTTTGCTGGGTTTGTCGTTTTCCCCATGAGCTCAGAAACGTCTGATTTTCCTCTAGTGGTCTGGATGAGCTCTTGTCTGGCAGCTCTGGTATTTTAACTTCCTTAAATTTTTGACCTGAGAGTCATGTCACTGGTAGCACAGATTCTCTTTGGAATTGTTTTCTTTAAAAATTGAATTACAATTCCTCCTTTAGATGGAAGGAAGTGAGTTGTTAACAGGCAACTCTCAAAAGTTTTCTAGAGTTTGACCCAAGTCAGCAGCAGACTGTATCTCAAGAGATTCTAATATAATTAGTAGACATCCTGGGATTTAGCACTTAGGATATATTATCTCAAAATATATTTTTTTGTTCTTACTGGCCTTTCAGAAGAAAACAAAGGCATTGGTAACCACATGATACAGCCCAAAGACCTCATCAAGAGTGGAATTAGATGTCTGAAAAGCCCTACAGAAAGGACATTTTGAATTTGGGGGAAACTTGAAGAAAATGGCAATAGGCAGAGGAATACCCTGGTGCTGCTCCAGGATTGTGAGGTTCAAGCCCAGACCAAATGAACATCAGGCAGGTTCCTACCTTAGGCTCCTGTATCTTTGCTGGCATACTAACTGCCTCCTGAGATGGTGCTGACCCTGTTACGGCTGCCTAACTCCACAGCTGGTCTCCAGAGGACGCTTTGCATCTCTCAGCAAAATGGAAACCACAATCCTTGCATTACTGAGAGGTCTAGGACAGTCATTTTGAGGTATGAGGACTCATCATATTTGTCAAGAACAAGGTTGGTAGGACAACCTACAACTATGGGAGTCAAAACTCTGTGTTTGAAATTAATGTCCTTTAACACTAGCTGTATGATGACTTCTACACAAACCTTGGCTTACTGTAAATATGGATTCAGATGTTCTTTTAACACATTGGAAGGAGAGCTAATCTGGATCCAGGTTACTGGAAAGACCCATTTTTAGCTTGGGATGGTGAAATTCTGGTATAGACCTAGTGGACCTTCAGTGTTGCAGAGCTCATTGCAAAGTTCTTAGACTAAAGGATAATATGTGGAAGCTGAAGTTCAAGTGGTTGTTCAGGCTTCTTATCATGATGCAGGCTTGTCTCCACATCCATGGCTGGAAGTTGAATTGTTGAGTATATGACAGTGAACTACATACAGTTGTGATCCTTTTAATTTTATCAAAATCTGATTCAAAGGAAGTATCATAACACCTTTAACGCTCACCTTTGTAGCAGAAAAACTCAACAGAGAATGTATTCATATTCACAGTTGGTAGCCAGCTTTTCTTCTGAAGCATGACAGCTTCTATTTTCCTGGTGTTAAAGGCAATTTTCCCAGTAGGTCTTTGGGCTAAGCTAAAAGACCCGTGCAAAACGACTGAAGAAAAATCTCCTGTAACCCTCTTAAGTATTAACAAAATAGACTTCTTTTTTTTTTTCATCTAATAATTATGTTGCACCATTCTTATGGTGAGGACACAGAGGAGAACATTTTAAGCAGTAACTGACTGCACATACATGTATCTGTGCAGAGACAGTACATATTTGCTTATACCAAATGGATAATTAAGCATACATCTGCCTCTGCAGTTATCTGTGTTGTACATGCAAACACTTCATTGAGTGGAAAAATAGAAGCTCCAGTCGCGCAAGTGTATGGTGCAGGTTTTATGACTGCTGTTGGAGACGTTCTTACTGTCAGGAATATGTGGCTCACATAGGAGAACACAAATGAACAGACATACCCGTAGTCCTCTTTGGAGATACCTACAAGCTGATGCAAGCTTTCCTTGCCTTTGCTATGGATCTCAAAGCTGGGTCACCATGCTGCGCTCACTCACATCATTGTCTTGAGCACAGAAGTGGGTGCTACCTGCCTCCCAATGCTCCCTTTCATCTACCTGTAAAGACAAGGAGATGTGCTCTTAAGAGTTGAAGGAACTTTGACACGTGCTGTCCAGCTGTCATCAAGCAGTTATGCATGACTCACGCACCTCTCCATCATTAATGATGCAGCTGATGTTGATGACTTGCAGCTGGGGAAGGCAGGACAAGAGTGCAACTTCCAAGTAGAGCTTCCTTGGAAAAGCTGAGAACTAGCCGAGAAGCTGTTCACTCTAGTGTCCTGCCTACCATTACTCTGCCAGTGAGAGGAGGGAGTGGAATAAGAAGCGGTGCAGTCATTCAGCTCGTTTTGCTGACGTGGCAAAGGCTGACATTACATTTTTTTCTGAATTAGAAGGGGAGAAAACAAAAAGTTCCAATTTTTTTGAAGGTTTCATGCAGCTAGGATGGAGCTCAGTGATTTTCTCTGTTTATCCTTGCTGTTTCATCCAGTCATAACAATTACAGTTCCATATGAACCACTAAATGCACAGGTATCTTCAGGCAGCCAGATAACACACTTGTTAGTACCACAGCAGTGCTGACCATAGTGTAAAATCCCACTGCAAAAACTGTGCCAAGAATCATATTTGGCAGCACTAATTATTAGAAAATTGCTATACACTGTGGTTTTATTTTACACAGTTGACTTTTCCCTCATAATGATCCCATGCTTGGGAATTTCATAGATTTTTGGAATGTTCCAGTTTTTGATCTAATACATTAAATTTTCTTCTAATTACTAAAAAACCATACTGCCCAACTGAAGTGCAATTTTCTTTGCATTCACTAGAAGTCTGTAAATGGACATTCAGCATGAGCACCCGTGCAACCAAGGGAGAAGTAAAGTCATTAAGTTACCCTCAAAGTTTTTCTCACTAGTGAAGACACTATGACTGAAATGTCTTCAATATTTTGTTGTAGAGGTGATCAAAACACTGAGTGATAGTTAAAAAAGCGCATTTGTCATGAGATAAACCCAGGGGACTGTTAGATTAGAGGCAAGCAGCCATGAACCCTGGAGCCCTGCTTAAAGAATAGTCTTAATTTTCGTGGCTGTTCTGTGACTCTAACTGTAGCAGGACAGCAATCTAATCTCCAGCCTGGAAATAAGATCTTCCCTGGGTGCAGATTTCCTACACAGCCCGAGCTGAGCTCCTGCTGGCATTGCCCTGTCTCCCCGCAAAGCCACTTCTTGTGCTAAGCATCGCCCAATGCTTCTCTGTCATTAAGAGTATTTTCAATGGAATTGAATTGTTAGCATTAGATCCTAAAGTTCCTTGCAACTCTGACCTACTGTATTTATCGTATCTGGCATTGGAAAGAAAATGTTTGGAAGCCTACTCCTTGCTCTGTCCTGGTCTCTCTTACACCGGTGCGTGGGGATGTGTTACCTTTGACTTTTGGCAGCTCTCTGAATTTTTTCATTTCCCTCACCACTTATCTAAAGCAACTCACGGAGATAATTTTCCATGTCAGCAGCTAGTCTGATCTATCTGAGATTGTATTACTAAACTTGCTATACAAATCTGCTCTTTTCCACAGTCTCCTCTAACAGTCTCAAACTCTCTAGCTGTTATCAATGTCTACACCTGAGAGATACAATTAATTATTACCCAACAGTATATACGAGGATTTACTTGGAGCCTTGTTTTCTGTTCAGGAACATAAGCAAGCTATGGGCCTTCTTTACCTCCTGGTTGCATAAAGGATTAAATCATTATATTTAACTGCAAGAGGCTTCTCTCTGATGCTGAGCACCCCAGGTCTAATCTTGCTTACCATTTGTGTGTTGAAAGAACTGAATAATTTCAGAACAACTGATCTGAACTGGTCAAGCTAAATTGGTCCAGCTTAAAGCAGTGTTGGGGTCCTGTTGATTTATTTATTCGCTATGTCGGTAGTCATCTCGGTTCTTGACTAAGCCAAACTAAATACTGCCTGATCTGCATGGCCAAAAAATAGCTACATAGTGAAAGAATTTTTGTATTTAGATATGTTACCTGAATTAATTTGTTTCCTTTTTGTCATTCTACTTGGTAGACACAAAGGCATTGCTCTTCCCTCAAACCTAGACCTTTCAGATAAATTATCCTTAATCTCATCCTATTTCTTTCTGTGCTGCGGTGAAGACATACCTTCAGACAACAAATACTTCCTACCAAGGCTTCTCCGCTGAGTTCAGTATTTCAAATTCCTCTTTATCCACTGGCAATTTGAACTTTCAATTAAATTAAGATTATTATGAAGAGCACTTGCTTTCTCTGAAATGTTTGCCTTAAAACTTTTTTACAACACTGAAAATGACACAATTTTTTATGTTTGTCTAAAAATAATTACTCTGTTTTTTTGGAAAAGCTAATGTCTGGCTGGAAAACATTTGTTTTACTCAAATGTTTCCTCAAGGATATCTTCTGCCTTCACATTTTGGTGAGTTGGCATCTCCACATTTAATGTCAAAATGAAGCAAAACTTTGTTATGAAAATTCCTGAACTCTAAAGTTTCAGCCAAAGTCCAGATCATGGTTTTATAATTTGACCTCAACTCTGCAAATATAGCTCTCACTTAGGGGGAGTTTAACTGTTTGCAGAAGTTTGTAGGCACCTTCAGCTAGGCTGTCCATAGGGTTAAACTGGACTAGTTTTGTTGCACTGTTTTGCTCCAGTTAATGATTTGCCTCTACCATTCCAATGGATTTGTTCCCCAAAACAAAGTCAAAATTTAGCTGTACTTTATATTTTCATGGGAAAGTTGATACTGTAACCTAGTTCCACCGTCCACTGTATTGTAACTTTCTAACAAGAGCAATAGCAGGATTCATGGCCTCAACGATGACCACTCAAAAATACTCCAAAAAGTCTGACAGTTTAAGCTCTGTGCCTGTTTTTTTCACTCTGATTTTTCATTTTTGACACAAGAAAGCTGAAATCCTGAGATGCTCGTGGTGGCCACTTCTCTTTAGCAGGACTGAGCATTTATCACCCCTTTACAGAGCTAGTCTGCAAGGTCAAGGAAACTCAGCTTCTGTTCACAGATAAAGTACCATTTTTTCACCTCTACAGTGCTTTATTACTTCCACTGTGTTAGTAATAGGTGAATATATATGTCATGCACAGGCTAGATCAGCAGTTATTTCACCCCACTCGAGATCTGGTGTTGCTCTGTTCTGATTTTGTTTGGCCTTATGGCTGGCTCTGGGATCTTTCAGCAAACCTGCCTTTCCTTCATGATTCTGCCATTAAACCTCTGCATAGATTTGTTTACAAAACTGCCAGAGAGTTTATGGCTTGGTGTTGTCATATGGACATATGTGGCCTTCATACCATGTTTATTTGAGGGCAAAAGCCAGCTAAAATGACACCCTAAATCCAGGTGTCTCTGGTTAGGGGTATTGTGCCCTCATCACTAAGGCCACGATTTTTGCAGTTTGTAAGATGAATGGAAAATTAACAGGGCTTTTTTTGGGGGTGGGGTGGTAAGGCTGAAAGGTTAAAAAAACCCTACCATTGTATTTATTCATGCTTAACAAAAGTAAAGAAGAATCTACACCTAGGAAAAATCTGTCTTCATCCCTCTCTCTCCATCATGTCCCACTTATTCAAAAACTCATCCTGGGTTTTTCACAGAGTCTGGTCTGCTCCCAGTCTGCCTAATTCCTGGGCAGGGAACTGCGCCTTGCCCCTTGGGACAGGAACCAAGTGTTTGTTATTTTACTGAGCAGTTACTCCTGGTTTCTGTAACTGAAGCCACTTCTCTGTCTCTTAATATCTTTAAATATGCAAAGCCCAGATGATTCCACACTCACCATCAGGTGGATCATATCACTATTACACTAAGAGTCACACTTTCTTCAGCTGAATGAGTATTTACAGGTTTCATCATGGTGAACAGTCACAGAATCACAGAGTAACAAGGGTTGGAAGGGAAAAGAAAAGACTTGTGTTAGGAAAAAAAATCAATCTTGCTTATATTAACCGTAGTGAAAATAAATCAGAAAGAGTTGAAGCTGGGTAACAGGGGGAATATTAACATTATTCTCAGAATATTTTTTTGAACTCTACCACCTCACCTGGCTGGCCTGTCTTTCCTGAAGAGAACGTAGCCGTCCATGACAGCGTTCTAGTCATGTGAGCTATCCCACCACGTCTCAGTAATCGCAATGAGATCATGGCCCTGCGACCGCACACGGCTCTAATTCTTCCTGTTTGTTCCCCACGCCACGTGCAGTGGTGTATAAGTATTTCAGAGAGGCGGTTGAGCATGCAGATTTTGCCCTTGAGGGGTGGTAGGCCTTCTGGTTCTCAAAAATACTAGCCTGCTGCCCCACAAGTGCTGGGCTGCTACCCCCCAGTGCCTCTCTAGCAAGCCCAGTTACACCCCCGCCCCCCCTCGAACCTAGTTTAAAGCTCTCTCAATGAGCCCTGCTAACTCTTGTCCTAGAGCCCTTTTCCCCCTGTGAGATAGGCTTTTCCCATCTGTTACCAGCAGGCCTGGTGTCCTGGAAATCAAGCCATGGTCAGAGAACCCAAAGTCCTGCCAGTAGCACCAGTCTCGGAGCCAGGCACTGGTCTGCTGGCTCTTCCTGTCTACCCCCTCATCATTCCCCGCAACTGGAGGGATGGAAGACAACACGACTTGCGCTCCCGATCCCTTGACCAGTCGTCCCAAGGCCCTGCAATCTCTCTTCATTGCCCTTGGACTTCTCCTCACTACTTCATCGCTGCCTACCTGAAAGACCAAAAGGGCATAATAATCTGAGGGCCGTGCTAGGGAAGGAAGCTGCTTCTTTACATCATTAACCCTGGCCCCAGGGAGGCAGCAGGCTCCCCTACATAGCGGGTCTGGTCTACATATCGGGCCTTCCGTTCCCTTCAGAAGCGAGTCGCCGATGGCAATGACCCGCCTTTTATTTCTTACTGAGGTGGTCCGACTAGACCACCACTAGACGTGTTTTCCTACATACCTGTTCAGTGCCTGGTCCATTTTCAATTATAAGGCAAAACAAAAGACTCGTGTTAGGAAACAAAATCAACCTTGCTATATTAGCCTTAGTGAAAATAAATCAGAAAGAGTTGAAGCTGGGTAACAGGGGGAATATTAACATTATTCTCAGAATATTTTTTTGAAGAAAAGCTCTTACATTTTTCAGACTGAAATTCTAGGAATACAAAAACTCAGATGAGAGAAGTAAAGGCTTAAGGTGACGAGATTCCCTGCGTTGGCGATGGGGTGGGCACAGCTGAAGATCTGACAGCATGGTGAGCACCACTGAGGTCCTCCTCCTCCTCCTCCTCCTTGTCCTCCTCGTGGCTGGAGCTGTCCTGCTCACTGCAGGGGTCGGAGGCAGGCTTCATTCTCCGGGCCAGGCAGCAGGCCGCAGTGAGCAGGACCAGGGCTACTGCAGTGGTCCAAAACGGCCACTGCAGCCACACGGAGAGGCGCGTGGCTTCCTCCATGCTCCGGCTCTGCTCGATCTCCCGGAGCAGCCGAGTCGCCTCCTGTAGCAGGTACTCCTGACGCTGCTGCATCCGCTCAGCCGTGGCCACCTCTATGTGCTGATTGCTCTTCAGCACGGGCTGGAGGGCCAGCACAGCCAGCACGAGGGCAACTGCCGCAACCATGGCCTAGAGGGGGTGGGAGAAAAGGGGGCTGAGCAGGGCTGGGTGGGAGGGAGCACGGGGCTGGGGGAGCGGGGCAGGAGCCGCCTGGAGCTGGGGGCTGGTAGGAGAGGGGCTGAGGGAGGTGGGAGGAGCAGGGGCAGGGTTTGTGAGCACTGCACGGCTGGGAGCCACGGGCCGCCCCAGGAAAGCCTTTGGGCGCTGGTGTCGAGAGGCTTGAAGGGGCCGCCAGCCCTGGCTGGAGACAGCATGGGGCCCATCCTGCCCAAGCTGCCCTGATGGCCAGCCCCTGGCTGGGCTGTTCCCTGTGAAAGGGCAAGGGACACCCGAGTAGAGCCTCCTGAGGCCCCATCCCTGCCACCCAACAGCGTCCCACGGAGCCACGGGCACCCAGCACATCCCCAAAGCCTCTCTGGGCACCTGCCACCACTGGGAGCCCCAGGACCTCTGCCTCACAGCCCCAAGGGCGGCACCGTGCCCTGCCCTGAGGGGCTCGGCTCTCGCTCTGGGTTAGAAACCCCCTGGCCATTTGCCCTGTCCCCCCACCCAGCCCAGCCTCCCCCTGGACGCTGCACTCACCGATCACCCCAGTCGAATAGCAGTGGGGCTGCCTGGTGCTGTCCCTGGGGACGGCTCCCATTGTGACCTGTCCTCTGTGCTGTCATGGCCACCAGAGCAGCATCACCCAGCCGGCAAGCGCCAGCCTTTGTCCCCACCGCCTGGCTCTGCGGGTCCTGGGCTTCCCACCAGGTACAATCCTGCCCGGCAGAAGCCAGCCCACAAGAGCTCTCTTGGCAAAGTGGGCAGACACCCCTCAAAAGCGTGATTGAAATGAAAATGGGGAGCTGTAGGTGGATGTCCCTGACCTAGGTTAGAGAGGTACAAAGTTTTCGGGGCCAGGTGGTCTGATTCCCAGGCTGTCTTGAAAAGGAGAGCCACGAGCTCCTGGGCAGAGACAAAACTCCTCCTCCCTCTTCTCCTCTTGGGTTCCTTCTGCCGGGGCAGGATATAGCCCCGCAAACCCGGACGATCAAGCCAAATGCAAATTGTGTCCCTGGTGAAAGTGGAAAAGATCCTGTGGCTCCGGCCTCCGGCAAACAACTTGCCCCCTTGCAAGGGCAAGCGAGGGGGCTGGAGAGCCCACGGCGGGGCCCGCGTCTCTCTGCTCCCCTGAGGTTTCCCCAGTNTCTTCAGCTGTATGAATATTTACTATGGGGAGCAATGGCTTTGGTCCCCAAAGCCAAAAACCCCATGCACCTGGGTTAGGAAGAGTGCTTATCATACTGAAATACGCAGTGAACTGGAGCAAGACTGAAGTATTCTCTATTGCTACATCCACCCATAAAGCAGTTTGTATCCTAAGACTCTGAGCTCTGATTATCTCCTGAAGGGACTGGAATGTAGTTACTCTGCTGGCTTGGTAAGTAAATGTTTCCTGGCAGATCTGAGCAGGCACATCCCCTCCCAGTTGCTGGGAAGAACTCAATTTCAGGAAACAGTGTATGCAGGATGCTTGGGGGAGATGTTCCTGCCTGGCCAGAATGCAAAGCTGCTGCTGGTGCATCATACTGTTGGTTGCAGGATGGAAAGTTCTTTTCTTGCTTCTCTAGTGAGAAACACCCTGGGGTCACTACTGAGTATGCCCAAGTCAGTGCTCCTTCCAGGCAGTCCTGCAGGCTGGGCTCATGCACTGACAAGGAGACCTGTCATGCAACACTACAGCTGGTTCTGTGTGCCTGGGGAACAATGAAGAGTAATCTTTATAATTGTTATATAATAATAAAAAACCTGCAATATAACGGTATGTCTGTGTCCATATCCTTTTCCATATCTGTGTACATCTATATCTGGCCCTGGGACAGACCCACATCACCCAAGGACTGGTGACCTCATTGGCTTTGTCCATAGTTTGTGTCCTCCCTAATTGCTGTGTGTGTGGCTTTTGCCACTTTCTTTCAGGTTCAGGGAACAGCCTACCTACCTGTTGCACCCCTTAGATGTGGGGCAGGATGATGACAGGGCCAGGACTGCAGTCCACACGCTGTAGGTCACTTGTTCTACCTTTGCATGGACATGCCTCACGTTTAGCAAATATAAAAACCTGTGCCCTCAAAAGCCTACAATTGACACACGTCGGATTTGTGCTTCCTGTACAAACTTAGTGAAAGAATTGCTTTAAGCCATAGCACCTCTGACTGAAATAGCTTAGCAGCTAGTGATTTAAATGTGTCCATGGTGTGGTGATACTGTGCATATGTAATATAAAATAATCTGTTCTGTGGGGTGTGGCTGCAGAGACCAAAGGTTATTGTCTGTTTCGGAAGGCAATTTTTTTGAACTGCAGGCAGCAAAACAGGCTGGTTGTTGAAGTTTGCAAAAGACTGTCATTGTGCTGCTATGTAATTTTTAAATAAACACATTTTAATCATGAAATACGCTCTTCAAGCCTCAGTAAGAGAACATCAGAATCGTTAGTCAAGCTTTAATTCATCTGGTATGAATTACGACTGAGCTAAAGCATGTTTCAAAGAAGAGGAGGTATTTTCCAAGCACAATTTGTCTGTGATAACCTCTAACATAGCAGGAGACCAAACTGCAAACCGTACCCACTTTCTTTACACATTTTGGTTTTGCTCTTCTTGTTTCTATTATTTGTTATATACCTCAAGAGAGGACCAGGGGATGTAAGTGATTTCTCAAGGTCCCTTTGAGCCCTCCATTTCCATTTCCATGGGTCTTTGAATTGTTATAGAGGTCACCACACAAATGAATGTTTTATTAGGCACCACTAAATTGCTACAACATCAAACCGAAGTTGTGTTTGTACAATATTTCACAAATTACAGACAGTGAGGCCTGTCTTTTATATGTGTACAGATTCATTCGTCCCCATCCCCATATCCCTGTGGTTTCCTGTTTCATTTGGTTTGTAGTATATGTGAATGTGTCCTGCTTCTCTGAAGGAATATCTTTTCCAAATACAGCTGTTAATTTTGAAGTAGTTTGCTGGTAAGCTCATCTGGTGTCCCCAGCTTTAAACCCACCTATGTAGTCCACAAAGAACTGAGGGGGATTCAAGAAGGAGGAAAAGTATTGCCTAGATAAGGCATGTGGGGGAATATATTTAGTCTCTCTGAATGTAATGACATTAATATAAGTAAAAATCTAGGCTAGTCAGGACAATTTATAGGCCAAAATGACTAATATTTTTATGCTTATGTAAGCAGAGAAATTAATTAAAACTTTGAAGCTTACTTGTTGGCATAATGAAAGTTTATTTTATGCTGGTGAGAGATTAAGGAAACCTTCTTGGTGGTTTTTTTACAGAAAGGAAAGAAACCCTCCCTGCCCCACTTTCACAACCAGGGAGTGTTTCATTAAAATCAGCAGACAAAGTAACAGTAGTAAAATGAAAGCAGCAAGAAATACTTTTGTTAATGTATTAGTTCTGTAGAAAGAGCCTGAGCCTGGGATTAGCCAGATAGACTTTGACACTGGCTCTGCTGGTGTGAGAGATAAATGGGAACATCATTTGTTACGGGAGCTGGAGTGATGGGATGCTGAAAGACAGCCAGAGTTAGGGAAGCACTGGTGGGGGGGGCGAGCTCCTTGTGACAGCGTTGCAAGATACAGTAGACATTGAGTTGGATGGGGTAACTCCCTGCTTGCTTTCAGGAAAGGGATGCCAAGGTCAGGTCCTACTCCTCAGGGCTCTCAGCCTTCACTCTTTTCCTTTAGTTTCCATCACTCTTTTCCTTTAGTTTCCATATCTCCTGTTACCTTTCTTAACAGCATGAAGGTATCACTGGGAGCTACACGACCATAATGGGTTTTTAAAATAGTCAATGTGAAAATGTTTTTGTTAAAAAGGTCCATCTAGTACTGCAGAATATATCTGTCCATATATTTGACCATATAGTTATAGTTTTTTATATATACATGTAACTACACGTACATATTTTGCTCTCTACAGCTTCCTGAGGAAGGGGAGAGGGAGCTGCTGGTCTCTTCTCCCTGGGATCCAGTGATTTGACACATGGGAATGGTTCAAAGCTGCACCATGGGAGGTTCAGGCTGGACATTAGGAAGCATTTCTTTATCGAGAGGGTGGTCAAACATTGGAACAGGCTTCCTGGAGAGGTGGTCAATGCCCCAAGACTGTCAGTGTTTAAGAGGCATTTGGACAATGCCCTTAACAACATGCCTTTACTTTTCGTCGTCCCTGAATTGGTCAGGCAGTTGGACTAGATGATCATTGTAGGTCCCTTCCAACTGAAATATTGTATTCTATAAACACATGCATGTAGGACGTAGCTGTTGGTGTGGGCTCCTCTTTAGTCTGAATCCAGGTTGCCTCACTAAAGCAACTGGGCTGCTACAGGATCATTTGAACTAACACAAAAATCTCTGTGAATGCTCTGACTGGTGACAAGGACGGGTCCAGGCCTTCCCAATTGCTTGGGCCAAGAGAGTAGTAGAAGGTAAAGGCTTAATTGCACCAAGCTGAAGACATCTGCAGCCTGAGGTCCCATGTAGGATGCGGGATTGCATAAGAGGGTTGACATTACTTGGGTGTAAGGAGTGGAACTAAATTCCAGAGGTAGAACAGATGAAATTGTAAAACTTTCCAGATCTAGATATTGCTCAGGACTTTCTTCTGGTAGAATTTTCTCTTCAATATAATGATACAGAAAACTTAGTAAAAAACAAAGAAAGAAAATTCCCTTCACTTCTAACCAGATCAGCAAGGTATATTCATTGTGTATTCAGGCAGTGGAAATGGTACTCCTGGCAAATAGAGGGAGCTGTTTGTGCCTCAAGTTATCTGAATTTTCCCAGTCTGAATGTCTCGCTTGCAAACCCGCAGCCAATGTCATGCTTGTACATGAGTGTCCCACATATCTCTGGAGAGTGAAATGTCCATACTGGTTGGACCAAGGTTACTGAGGAAAGCTCCAATGCTACTAAATGGATTTTAGGATCTGCAAGTCCAAAAGGTAAAGAAAAAAAGAAATAATTCAGTATGTATTAAGAATCAAGCTAGTTGCCAAGCTTATTGGTTTGTGGGATGAGTATTTGAGGTTGATGCTAGTAAGGTCTGATTTTAAGGGGTTCTGGTGGGTATTGCCATGCTGTGCCAGAGATTTGAGGAATTCTCCTTTGTGTGATAGAATCATAGAACTACCTAGGTTGGAAGGGACCTTTAAGATCATTGAGTCCAACCATCAACCTAACACTGCCAAAACCACCACTAAACCATGTCCCTCAGCACCATATCTACCTGTCTTTTAAATAGCTCCAGGGACGGAGATTCCACCACTTCCCTGAGTGGTCTGTTCCAATGCTTGATAACCCTTTCAGTGAAGAAATTTTTCCTAATATCCAATCTAAACCTCCCCTGGCGCAACTTGAGGCCATTTCCTCTTGTCCTACCACTTGTTACTTGGGAGAAAAGATAGAGCCCCACCGTGCTATGATCTTTCAGGCAATTGTAGAGAGTGATAAGGCCTCCCCTCAGCCTCCTTTTCTCCAGGCTAAACAATCCCAATTCCCTCAGCCACTCCTCATAAGACTTGCTCTCTAGGCCCTTCACCGGCTTCATTGCCCCTCTCCAGACTCACTCCAGAATCTCAATGTTTTGTAGTGAGGGGCCCAAAATTGAACATGATATTCAAAGTGGGGCCTCACCAGTGCCGATTACAGGGGAACAATCGCTTCCCTAGTCCTGCTTGCCACACTATTTCTGATGCATGCCAGGATGCTGTTGGCCTTCTTGGCCACCTGGGCACACTGCTGGCTCATATTCAGCTGACTGTCAAACAACACACCCAGGTCCTTTTCTGCCAGACAGCTTTCCAGCCACTCTTCCCCAAGCCTGTAGTGCCTCATGGAGATGTTGTGACCCAAGTGCAGGACCCGGCACTTGGCCTTGTTGGACCTCATACCATTGGCCTCAGCCCATCAATCCAGTCTGTCCAGATCCCTCTGTAGGGCCATCCTACCCTCAAGCAGGTTGACACTCCCACCTAACTTGGTGTCATCTGCAAACTTACTGAAGGTGCACTTGATTCCCTTGTCCAGGTTGTTGATAAAGGTATTAAACAGAACGAGCCCCAATACTGAGCCCTGGGGAACACCACTTGTGACCAGCCACCAACTGGAACATCTGAGTGAACATCTCAGTGTGGAAGTGTGGAAGGAAGGGCTACATTCTACACCTAACCAAACAGCTAGAGACACATTTAGGAGTTCCCTGTTGCATGCAAAAAAGGTTACCTGCTAATTATGAGTTATTGAATATGTGTGTAAGGAAACCAGCCAAAACTTTTGTCTTCCCATAGAAGGTCCCCCCAAACCACCATCCTGTTGTATCATTTTTTCACCTGTTTCAGCGGGTCTTCATTGTTCTTATTTCCATTGCAGTAAAGGCCAGAGCTGCTCCCCTCACCTTAGTATCAGCAGTTTTTAGGAGACAGTCTCTGAGCTTGAGAGATCTGGTTATGGAAACAGGTACAGGCTTTCTGGACAGCTGGTAAGTAGCTCTTTGCGTGCTATGGCAGGACCCATAGTTAACATTTGACACACTTTGTGATTGACAAGTGTTATACTAATTGTTTCCTTTAACTGGTTGCACTAAGTGTTGGCCCTCTACTACTGAGAAATTAAGACAATTAAATACTGCAACCATTAGGCAAGAAATTTGCAGTGACAACTGAATCACTGTGGTTTTCCTGTCCACCCAAAGAACAAAGTCCCAAGGCACAGCAGGTGATCAGCAAATACTAATGAAACAGCTGATGTACAGAGGAGTCCTTCCCTCGTACACTGTTAAATTGGCTGAAACATCTTTCATCCAAAAATTCCTACTGGACCACATGGCAGTGCCATGCTGATATGTTGTGGTGGAAACGCTAGAGAGTGTTGTGAGCATACATGTTTTTCTTCAGGGAACTCTATATCAAATAACATGTTCAGGTTTTCTGAATTGTGGCATTTAAAACAAAAGTTTGGTTTGGGCTTACCATTTGCCACAAGACACTGTTTTTGATTTCAGAAATTTGAAAACAACCTTTTGTTGTAGTTAGGGCTTTTTTTTTTTTTTTTAATGCTCCTGAGCTGACTTTTTGTGTTGGGACTCTTATTTTTTTTTTTTAGTATTTTGATTACTGTTTCCATTCCACAACACAATCTAATTTAGATATGTTGACATGTCTAGCAGAATGAGAATGTGTTTTTCCAGCCAATGTGAGCTGTGACCTTGAAAGCTGTTCCAGTATAAACCTGAACTCTCTGCCTGGCTCCTACCTTTTGTGATGGACAAAGTCAAAACATTGAATCTTCCCTCCTGAAATACTATGCATGTCTTTCATTGAAGGATGGAATCCCAGTCATGGACATGGAGTAAAAAGACAATGTCTACATGAAATGTTATGATCTATGTGTTGTAAGACAAAGGCAGTGGATGTGTAAAGATGAAAAAGCTTTGGTCAGAATGGGGGATAGCAAAATAAGCTTCCCAAAAAGCTAAGCATCACCAGGGTTTTTTATAGAACCTGTGACAAAAGGAAGTTGTACAGAGATTTTGAAGCTAGGTATGTACTTCTTCACACATACCTTTCTAGATTTCAGCCTCTGTTTAAGCCAGGTCTTCAGGAAAGCAGAAGAGCATCCACAGAAATACTGTAGGTTAATGTAAAATTTAATGTAAATAATAGTTCGTTTTCTGCTCCTTGCTTTCTTTCTATTTATGAAAAGGCAACCAGTGAGAAGAACAATGCTGAGCAGCTCCTGCCTGTTGTGCTGCTCAGAGCTGTTCTCAAGGGAGGAGAGGTTACACCAGCTGTAGCTGAATATCAGCACTGCTGTTCAGTTCAGATGAGTATCATGTGCCAGTGAGGTCTGGCCCCAGGGCACCCCATACAGCCATGAAAGCACAGCTCCTGCTGCCCGGCATCTTCATCAGCACCACAAGCTCTCCAAGCAAAGGTGGACATAAAGAAACCTCCCCAACATCTAACTTTTGCTCCCAACATTTGTTCTGGTGTCAGTGAGGACTTTGAGGTTAGCTGCCTGTTTATTTGTTTTCGATCCTGGGGTGCTGTGTGATCTTTTTTAAGCCTGGAGATGCAAAATGCGGCTTTGTCTTCAACAGTTTGTGTGAGTGGCAGTGACTGATGCCTTTTGGAAGAGCACCCCGGGGGCCAGGAGACGTGTGTAGCTGAGTGTTTGTCCGGGTATTGGTTAGCAGCGTTTGTATCAAGCTGGTTTCTATTATTCCATATGTCAGGAAGAACATTTGCACTTCCAGGCCACTAGATGATGATGGTACTGTAATTACAGCCGCATCTTAATTAACATTCCCACATGAATAAAACATTAACATAATTATTCTTAGCTTTTTAACTAGTGGGCTGTGGTCTCATCTCATTATAGCTACTTTCTTAACCAAACCACATACTCCAACAAATGATGAAGAGAAATAAACACAGAGCATCACTTCATCTTTTTCACATTTAAAACTTTGAGTTAGTTAAATAATAATGAAGTATCTCTGAAAACCACTGTGTTGGCAGAATTGTGCCTATAATAGGAGACCTTTGAGTTTTAAGCCTTCACTTCATGCCTCTGCTAGGTCTGGAAAGATTTGATACACTTGCAACTGAGGACCACAAATTGCAGATATTGGGTGTGTAATTATGGTTTTTTCCACACAGAAAACTGATTTATACATGCAAATCTTAGCATTTTGCATCTACACAAAAACTTAGGGCCACAGGAGGAATGTCTTCATAAGAGCTTGGACTTCCAAATGGTATAAAGCCAAGCTGAGGCCCTGTTGGTGATGTGCTTGAGGTGTAGGGGTTGCCTTTCGTCTGGGCTGCTGCCCTGCATTCCTCACACTGTGGGCTGAACCTGCAACAGCCCACAGGAGCCTCAGGCTTTAAAAGCCTTTTCAGGTGTGTCCACACTGGAGCCAAAGGTGTGACTACAGCTCAGGGACACATACCTGAGGTAGCTTTACATGTCATGGCTCAAGCACTGACAGCAATGTGGCTACAGCAGCTTGCAGGTGGGCATGAGCTGCAGAAACTCTCAGTCTGTGGAAAAGCACAAGCTGCCAAAGTTCAGTGTTGTGAATGTCTGTGTTTGAGTCCCAGCTGGCTTTGGGAAGTCTGCTCTTGCTGTAATCTTGCCTTTCTCAGCAGCATCAGTAGAGGGAAGAAGGGTATTTGTTGGTTTGTAGGTTGGTGGCTCTCACTAGTCGAACAGTCCGTTGCTCTGATTTCAAACTTGGTAAAAAAAGAGATACAAAACAAAGATGACCATTCCTGGCTCTCTGGGAAACACTATAATGGCACCACGATCCCCTTCTCTGATGATTTTTTTAATATTTATCTTATCTGGTTTTACTGGTCCTCTTTAACTCCCTTTTCATCAATAATTTTTGAATCCTTCTGCCTGTTTCGGCGAAGGCTGACAGGGTTGTAAGGTCTTGAAGATACCAAGTTCTTAGAAGTTTCATAAAAAAGGATGTTTCTGTAGAGAAGAAAGAAAGAGAGAAACCTCATCATCTTCCCATCAGAGGAGAAGATGATAGCATGAATACAACTCTATTGCACACCAGGGAATCCTCACCTGAGAGAGAAGGAAAGGCTGGGATTTCTCCAAACGCCAGAGACACATTAGTCAGAACTCACATTTTTTTGGATTCACTGGTCAGATGATGACTAAACACCAGAAACCAAGTTCTGCTACTCATGAAACTACCCTGATAATTTAAGAAAGTAAGGTGAGCTTCAGACTCCAGCCCAATACGCTTACACAGTGTGTTGGAAACAAGGGTCTTTGCTGTTTGTTTGTGAAGCCTCAGGATGTGAACAAGAGCACTGCCACTGTCAGGATCTTTCATCATGTGTTTCTGTAAGGCTTGAATGCTGCAGAAAGTGCAGGCTGTGAAATCTGTTCATAATGATAGGTTACAAGCTAGTACCATAATGGCTGTGAATAGCCTGAACCCAAGTTTGAGTCATAATAAAAATAATGGTAGGTAGCTACACATTCTCATTTTAGCTATTGCAGTGATAGTCTTCCAGGGGACACATGGTTGTGGCCACACTTTGCTGACTGGTTTGGCTTCTTCTTGAAAGCTGAGTGCTGGGTTGATTTGGCAATTATGTGAGCAAAGTAAAACTATAGCTTCTTTTTATAGCATTCTCAAACTAGACCCACATACCAGGCTAGGTGACATAAACAGCAAGCCCCAGCACCCCATAGAATATTACATAGAGGGGACCAATGGGTCTGTCTTGAAGGATTCAGCTGTTTCCATCATTAGCCATTTGGCTCTGGTTTAACAAAAGCATCTTCTTATTGTATGCAATGCAAATTAGACATCTAACATGCCTTTGAGCATCTGAACCTTAGCCATAAACTTCTACCTTGTGCATGAATTTCCAGTAGCTTTTCAGGACAAAGGATAACAAGAAAGTAAATGGAAATAGTGGCTACAAACACAAGATAGAGTGGTTTGAGTTTTAGCACGGTTTCACAGCTCACACGTAACTTCAGACTCCCACTTAAATGTGGATTGCCAAAGGTCTTGTCTTCCCTGTTCCTGTAATGCAGATGGGCCAAGCTGAGCCTGGATCTCATCAGCCCATGGCCAACTCCTCTATTTGCATCTGTGAAATATTCTCTATTACAATTAAACCTGATTTTTCCTGGCTTCCCATTCCATCGAGGGGAAAGTCTAACTCTTGCAAAGGCTGAAAATGCAAGTTATAGAGGTTCTGTTGGGAGGATAACTTTGGTCACACAAGAGCTTTCTTCCATGGTAGCTCTTTTAAAAAAAAACCCAAAACCAAACAACCACATTGGCTACAAGAGCAGAAAAAAACCCCTCGTTAAAAAAACCCTGGATTAACCTTCTGAGAAACTGGCAGAAGAAGCTGTCTTTGCCCTCTCTTAAATTATATGTTTGTGCTTCCCTGCTGCTACGATAAAATAAAATGAAAAAGTATCTTCTCAATTTTTCTTTCATCAGTGTGTTAAGATATTGTCAGGTCAGTCCTGGTGGTGGGGTAGCAGATGACTAATAGCTGTGGTTTTTAATTAAATGTTATCAGGAGAGGATGATAGATTAGCACTGCTACCCCCTGCATTTCCCAGAACATTTCAAAATTACTTTTTGAAAAATGAACTTAAAAAGAAAAAAGAGGTGAGGGGGAGGAAAGCATGAAACAATGATGGGAATTCCTTGTCCTTCTCGCTGGACTAGAACAAAAGCTTTCTGTCTGTCAGAGAAGGAAAAGCTTATTTATGTGTTACAGTTCAACCCAGTGCAGGCCTGACTTGTACCTGGTTGGGATTTCTGCAGCAGATTTGGATCTTGTCTTTGTAGGTCTCTTTTACTGCAGGCATTTCTACTGCCACAGGAGAGCTTTTTCTCCTGTAAACTATCTCCCTGGAGCAAACACTGGTAGTTGTGCTGGTGCAAACTACTTCAGCTGGTGCAAATGACTGTGGACTCCCCTGGCAGCAAAGTGGGAGGGAGCTGGCCCAGAGATTTTGTCCTGCACTGCTTTGAAAGAGGACAGACGTGTTAACTCAAGATGTCCAATGAAGGGTAGTTAAGTTGCACATTGCTTTCTGCTGCAGATAAATACCGAGTATTTCGAAGGCATGATGGGCAGGATTCATCTCATTAACCCTCACATCTGCAATGCTGAATCCATACCTGGACTAATTGTCCAGACTCTCTCCATGGGCAATGGGAAGAAAAAGTCATTCTGGAGATACAGGGTTTGTACACTAGCCCAAGGACTTTGCATTGTGCCACAGCTGTAAAATGGGAAAAATACACCAAACTTACCTGATCTGGGCATTGTGTGATGAACATGATACTGTACATATGTACCTGCATAAGCAGCTACTTACAGAACAGCTTGCTTTGCCTTCATGGGTGGTGACCATGTATTAAAGGCAAATTCTGTTGCCTACTTTACTTTGCCTCTGCAGCAGAAGTGCAACAAGCAAAACACACTAGCTCCTCTTCCTCTTTCTCTCATGACATTATTGTGTAAATTATTGTATTACTAAGAATAAGCAGTATGCCTATGCCTGAGAAGAGATGTTGTCTGTATTTCTCACCTTACAATCTGGAAAAAAAAAAAAAAAGCACTGTAGGCATTGTATCCAAACAAGAGACATAGGCATTTGTGCTATATTTGTGCTATATTTGTGCTATTTAGAGCTGTAACACCTGAAAAAAATAAAACATGGAAGGCTGAGTGACCCCCACGTTTCTATTGCTGAGACATTTACTGGGAGTGGGTGAGGGAACATCTGAGCCCATGGAAAGGGAAAAAATCTCTTTCTTATCCAGAAGTAGCTCATAATTGAGGGCTACCGTTCTGTCCCTACATGAAATAAGGGTTCAGAGTCTGAAATTGTCTGAAATTTAGGCAGGCACTGAAATTAAATATCTCAGTGCAGCTGATCGGATCCGTATTTTCTGTTGAAAGACCTCTGGCTCTTTCTCCTCTACTCACCTTTTTGTTATGACTATCAGTTAGAGTACTCAGACCATGAAGACAGAAAGACGTGATCTCTAGGCCCTTCTTTCACCTTGAATAAATAGCTTAAGAACATTTTAATCAGAAAATAGAGGCTGTTAAATTGACTAAAGCCTTTCAGAGGGTTGGGTTTGGATTGTTCTTCTCAATATAGGTGCTTAAACTCTTCCTAAGCTACATTTTAGGTCCCTGAGTGCAATTCTGGATGCTGCCCAGAATGAACAAGTGGTGGGGAATAGGGATGCAATCTACAAATAAAATAATCATATTGTTAACTTTTTATCACCATTGTTGTTTTTATTAGTTAAGGTTTTGGCCCCCAGAAGCTGGGGTATTTGTAATGAAAAAGACACAAATAGCTTGTAAGTCAAGCTATAAATATAAGAGACCGGAAAACTGGGCTAGTGCCCAGACAGATGATTATTTTTTAAAATAAATGTATTTATATTTCTCCCTTTCAACAAAAAGGTGTGTCAGTACTTAGAGACAGAAAAAACTTCTTCAGCCTTACCGTTTTTTTGCGGCACATCTGTTTTTCTGAGTTTCCTCCATCTTTGGATATGGCATGGACATCCCATGTAACCCACATACTATTTCAAAGCAGCAGAGTACTGGCTATCAACAGGATAACGCTGACTTCGCAGATGCCTTGTTGCGACAAACCCTGAGCTGTAGCACACATGCCAATAAAATCCTGCTTATGTATAGTGGTGGGTCAAAATATGTCAGAGGCTCTTTTCTCTGCCAGCTAGATATTTTCTGTCCAAGGAAACTCAAGTGAGGTGCAGTTCTCCTGCAAATGCTGATTAATGCCTAGGTCCATTTAAAGTGTGCTATTGCATGAAAACCAGAAGAAACTGTGGGAGTTGGTATTTCCTTGAATTTTTTCTCCTGGACCTGCACTGAACACGTTTTGAGCACATCAAAATGCCACTTCAGGAATGAAATAAAAGGAAAAAGCTGCTACATTACTGGAAAAGAGCCTGCATCAGAGTTTACCTACTTTGCATTAAGGATGGTGACACAAACAGAGGGGCCTTCTGTGCCTGTCAGGGTGCCCTATGGCCAGTGACAGAAATGTGGGCAGTTCTAAATTAAAAGAACATTTCTGTATTAATTTATCACTCTGGTACACACAGGGCTAACTATTTTCCAGAAGTCAGCTACTGAACCTCATATAGCTGATGGAACTTAAACCGTTATGAAAGAAATACAGTTGCTTTCTTGATGTGATGTATTTGGCCTCATGAAAGGACATTTTGTTGAGGTAGTGCATAGAAATCCTAGAAAGTGCCTATGGACACAGATACGATCCCTGGGGGAAGGCAGCAAACCTGAGTGGAGAAAGCAGCATAAATCATGGCACTTGATGTGCAGCTTGTAAATCCAGTGTTTGTACGGAGGTCTGATAAGGCAGGACAATGTCTGAGCACTTTTACTTCACACAACATAGTATGTGGCATTTGCATCCACGCAGCAGTGAAACAAGCGAAGATTTGCATCTCATTTTTCACTCCTCCATGCTATGAGAAGATCAGACTCCGATCTTGACTACATTGGTGTACATAAGAGTGACTCCAAATGTAAATTTTCACATTTGGGATGAGGATTGGACTCTGTTACAGTTCTGAATTATGCTCATTTGACATGAGATAATAATAACAACCTATAAATTTGTAAGTCAAACATCTGTGCTTACTACTCACAATAATTTGTATGTATACATATGAATGCTTATTTTGTATTTGCATATTGTACATTTGCATTTTTTGAAGGCAGAATGGGAGATACACCAATAAGTTTTCATGTACCTTGCACTGTCTGACAGTAAAGTTGTTACTAAACGATGGCTGGATGCTGCTTAGATAACAAGAGTCTGATAACCATGTAAACCCAGGTTTTCACAAGCAGTGCATGCATAACTTCGTGGGATCTAGGCACTGAAGTGCCTTTCCAAATGGCAATATTTGCAATACTTTTGGGTTTTGGCTCTGTCAGTTGAGTGAACTTTCCCCCCACCTTAATTTCTTAAATAATCCTTCCTAGGTATCCTTCTTTCCATGAAAGGTTTAACCCACAGACAAGGGAGATACCATCATTACCATCTTTTCTGCAATCTGAGGAACCTTTTAATGAAAAATCTCCCTGTTCAAGGTAAGTTGCATGCGTGGGACCCATGGTAAGGAAAGGGAGCTGCTATGCGCTCCCTCTTCCTCTCTCTGCCTGTAGAAAAAGCTGTTTTTTCTTGGCTTTCAGCATTACTGATGGTGACTCAGCCTCCACTGTGATCTGTATCATCCCTGCAGATGTCCCCATTACAGAGAACCCCTCCGGTGTGGTTTGTCTTTTCCCACCCATGTGCAGAGGAGGACATGGACACTGCCCTGACACATTACAATTTCAGTGGTTGCAGCTGTAACTCCATCACATGGTGCTATCCAGGTATGCAGGCTGAGAGTCTGCTCTTATTTACACTCATGTAAAAAGGAGAAAGTCCATGGACTGCTCAGACTTATTCTTGACTTACATCAATGTATGTCAATAAATCTTGCCCCCAGGGACTAGGCATGGTAAAAATATTGTAGCTGGCATGGTGCAGGCTAGACAAGTAATCAAATATTCTACTTTCTTTGTTATTTCTTCCTGCTCAGGCATTAGTGGAATTATTAAATAATCCCTCTAAATTAAATTTCTCTTTCTTTTTGTAAATCCAACATAGATATCTACGCTTTCAGGACATAACTGAAAGAGTGGCTACGAAGCTAATTCATTTTCCTTATCCTTTTAACTTGTTAACCATTGAAGGCAGTAGATGCTTTCTTCTTTTCCAGCACAAGTAACAGTAGCATGTGTTTGCTGAATAGTAATTTATTCTAACGGAGGAAGATGATATTTTCCTAATGATGCATGCTTCTGAGAAAAGATGAAGCATCTCTCTTTTAACAAGCATAGTCTTTTGGATAAGAAATCATTGTTTTCTTTAATCTGTCTCAGACAGACCCAACAAAGTTACTAATTCTCTGTGTTCTCAACGAACATAGCAATGACCTCTTCTCTGTGTAACATCCAGCATTTCACTTTACTTTTGGTGATAGGAAATGATAAGGGAGGTTAGCCTGGAAGAATTTTAGCCTGTTTACTGGCCACAGTAAAGTTGTTTTATCTTACGTAGCAAGCTGTTGTGTAAAGTTTTGTGATTTGAGGCTTAATCTACAGAATTAGCCCTCTTTAAAGAAAACTTATGCCAAAGCACGGCACTAGCTGCTGCACAGTACTCTGTACAGAAGAGGAACCTACACAACACATCTGGAAACGTATGTTGCTCATTACTGCTTCTGTCCTGTGTCTAAATGCTTTTTTCTAATTTCCAAACTAATTTTTTTTGAGGAAAAAATAAATATTTGAATCCCTGGGGCTCTCACTTTGCCCTGGTTGCTGAAGAGTGCTGATGAAGTCATTGGAGGACCTATATACTGAAAAACCATAATGTTATCTCGTACTCCACACTAGGAAAGGAAGGATGCTTGTTCGTGTGCTGTTTCAATGCTAAAAGTCTGATCAAATTCCTGGAAGATCAAAGCAAATAACTGTACTAGTAGAAAGCCACCACTTCATCGACATTTGGTGCCAGTTTGCAGCGAGCAGCGACATGTCAAATGTTAGCCGTCCTCTGGTGATCTAGGTGTCAGCGCCAGGATATTGTGTCTTCATGTAATCAAAGACATCACAAATGAAAAAAATAGAAAAGAGCCAAAAAGGGTGGCCATTCTGCACCCCTTATCCAGGGAAAGGCCTCTTCTCTTTGAGGGGAAGAGCTATTTGCACTTCTGTGTCAAGATTTTTATAGAGAGGTAGAGGGACCAGATGAAGCACATGGACACAGTGGTGGGGTTGCAGATAGAGAAAGCCAGTCTCTGCCTCGTGTCATTGTTTTTTATGATGTTTGACCCTCAGCTGAGGGTACCGTATCTGCTACCTGCGTTGCTGTGCCTGGCTGCCCATGTCTGCTTGCCTGCCCTCAGCATTGCTGCTGTCTCAGCACGGTGGGCATCGCCCACTAACAGCCCTCCCCTCCACACAGGAGACACTGAGCAGGTTCTCGCACTCTGCAGCATGCAGAAGGTATCCAAAATCTCCCACTTTCTTTTTTCCCCTCCCGTTGCCCCCAAGGCTGGGAGTAACGCCTTTGCTTAGGCGCAGTTTTTGGCGCAGGTTCCTTACACTGTTGCAGTTATAAACTTTTCATATCTCTATGATATACTTAATTTTCTTTTTTAGGAGAAACACTTTTCCAACACAATAAAACAACATCTGTAAAATAGATTCCAGATTTCCCCAGGGTCTCTTTTATTTCTTTCCACTTTTCTCCATTACGGTGTTCTTTCTTTTGGACTCCCCTTCTCCTGGGAATTATTTAAGAATACAGAGGCATCTCCATTCTCTTTCACAAGTTTTAAAAAGTTTAAATCATCATTTGTCGCTGGGGAACAAGAGGTGTTTTCTTTATCTAACAATGGGCCAGAATCAACTGGTGTTCAGGTTGCTGGCATTTCAGAGGCTGAGAAATCGTTGTAAAAGCCTTTTTGGCAAAGCCATGTATAGAATGCAGCAGTCCCACTGCATGGTGGAGGCAAGGCTGGCTCCGCAAGTGCCCTCAGCCCAAGGTGATGAACCAGGCAGTGCATCACACAGGCCAGAGCTGTCCTCAAATTTGAAATAAATCAGGGAAATGCCAAGAAATGTAATGCAAAGGAACAATGCCCCACTGGAGAGCTCATGGGTGGTTACCAGAAAGAGCCCGGAGGGAGGATATGTTGTGTGGGATCTGTGCGTCTCTTTTGCAGGCTGGTGGCACCAACTGATGACTCCCTGGTCCACACAGCCCTTCCCAGTACAAACCTCTGATGGGGCCTGGATCCCTCCTGGAGTTTTGAGTAGCTATGTTTGGAGTATCAGACTTTATTTACTTCAGGGTTTTTCTTCTCTTTCTCTCCCTCTGCTTGCAGAGGTGCTAAGTATTAAAACAACAGTGAGGAAGGGGAGAAATCACATCTTGGCATTTCTCAGTGAAAGCCTGCCAGACATTTAATAAACTGTTTTATGTTGAAAACATTTGAAGAATGACTCTGCAAACAGTGATAATACTTAATCGTTAAGCTTTCAAACAGCCTGGCCTGACAGCCTTAACCTTTGCACTGTGCAAGTGAAAACATAAGGCATAAGTAAAACCCCTTCCTGCAGTAACTCCAGTGGACTGTGTAGGGGATTGCACTAGGTATGAATTTACCCCCTAGCATTTGGTTCATTTCTAACACCAAGTCATCATGGCTTAGTTTGAACCCCAATGCCTGATATAAAGCTCCCAATAGAGTTAATTACTCAGCTCTTTTTTAATAATACATCGCCCAGTCAACCCACAAAACATTTCGTCACAGTAGCAGCCTGAATTTTCAGTTAGGGGACCAATTAATCAAGCTGGCATTGAAAAAAATATAAAACCCCATTTTATAATAGTGTAAACCACCAAGGTATTATTTTTAGTTGCGTTTGGCATACATAGACATGCACACACAGTATCTCTCTACAGCTTGATTTATTACGTTTAAAACTGAATGGCTTTAGAAATCAATTTTATTAGGCTTCATTATTTTAAAACATAAAATAAAGTGAAAGCATTACTTAATAAAGGCTTTTAAATTCTAGATAAAGATGCCCAAAGGGAAAATACAGAAACCCTGGTGCATTGTATATTGTTCACTTTTTTGCATGGACTAGCTCAGTGATTTGGAAAAATAAATGGTGTAAATTAAGGCGTGTATAAGGAGATGAAGTTTGTAGGCATTGCCATTTGTCCAGCATGCACAGGAATGAATGGAAGTCATTCCATTGTCCCCAGCGTGCTTTGGATCAGAAAACATAAATATGTGGCATCCGTCTCATTTAATGACAACGATAACAACCGAAAGAGAAAATGAATGAGGGGTTGTCTTTTAAAACACAAGAGTAAATCCCTTCTTTATCTGCAGATGTTTCCTCATCCAGAGCTATATGGGTTGGGGGGGGAAGTGGTAGATTAGAAATTAATGAAAGAGAGAGAAAGGTGTTGCAGCACTGGGAAACTCAGCCATGAGCCATTCCCAGCAGAGTGTAACGGGGTGTCTCTCCACCTGTGTAATGGGGAGGCCAAAAGCAGAGACTTGTTCAAGGTTTATAGCAGAGAGGTGGGCAGCGGTTCACATCGAAGTGGCCAGTATGGAGGTTGGTGGGGCAACCAGTGGAGGTCAGCACATCCAGACCAGCGCATGGCCCTCACAGGCAAGGTCTTGCTAGACAGCAAGCATGGCTTGGGGACTGAGGTGCCAAGGTGGTGTTGGCCATAGACTGCAGCTCCTGCCTTTTGCCCTTTGCTTGTCCTCTCCCTGCCTTAGCTTCCTCTGCTGGGCAGTGAGGGATCTGCTATGGCTGGGAACTCCTCATCAATAGAGCTGTTGTTCTGGGGAAGGACTTTCCCAAGGAAGGTTCACTGCCTTTTTCTGGGTTATTGATTAGAAACAAAAAAAGAACCAAAACATTGTCAATGTTTAAAAACTTTGAAAACACACACACACACGTATATACATTTTTCTAGCAAAACATCACTACTTAGAATGAAATTAATGTTTTCTATGACTATTCTTCATCTCCAAACAGGACAAATGCTTCCATAGGAAATTTTTAACCACTCGCAAGTGTAAGGTACACTTGCTTTTGAGATCTGCAGCTGATAACTTATAACCGACACTGGGGGGATTTGGCTCGGGAGTGAAGTCAGAGGGAGCGTAGGACAGTTCGACACAGTTTGGTGCTGACAGAGACATTGCAGCTGGTGGTAGGTATACAGCCATAGAAAGATGAAAAATCAAAGGGTGATTATGGATTTGCTGGTGAAATTCACATTACCAACATCAGCTTGTCCTAGTAAGAAATCTTTGTGTACAAAGGATCTTGAAAGGCAGAAATGGGGACTACTATGGTACACCTACTGATGCTTATTTTTAAAAGCAGCATTTGAAGAGGTTCACCTGCTTTTGCCCTCATCCTCAGCAGGCTCTGAGTGCTGAGCTCTGCAGGAGAGTCTGGACTTATGGTCAAGAACAATGCCTGCTTCATGGTGTCTATTTAATCCTGTTGGCATTACTAATGATTTGCAGCAAGGAACAGAGCAGGGCTGTAGGTGCTGGCAAACCAAGACCTCAGTGAAACCTGAACTCTGTCCTTCCTCTAGTGCATACATCAGGCAGCTTCCCTGCTCCGATACTGTGTGGGCTTAACCCTGAGAGAGCTCTCCGTCTGCTTCCTTTATTTCCACTAAGCCTCCTTCCTTTTGCTGCAGGTTCAACTTCTCAAAATGTGGACTGGTTTTTTTTCAGGGGTTTCTCCCTCTCATACAAGATTCCTCCTTTTGGGTTTTTTTGTTTGTTGTTTTTTTTTTTTGTTGTTGTTGTTGGTTTTTTTTGAGAAGGCGTAATCTCAGGACCTCATCTGAACTCTCTTGTGCTAAGACATTAATCTTCATTGCATAATGCGTCGGAGCAAACACTGCTGGAGTGAAAGCAAGCTCTCCCTGCCTGTATTTCACTCACTTTGCTCCTCTCAGCAAACAGAGATGACATTTTTGTGCACAATAGGTCAACACAAGAAATAGAGGGGTTCATTCTGGGAGGGTTTTTGTGTCTGCGAAGTTCTCCTACCATTTTATAAAACGAAGACAAGTCCAGCCGGGCCTCAAATGCCAAGAGGCATGCCAAATGGCTTGTTAGCTAAGAGGCAGCATCAAACCCTCTGGGATGGAGTCAGAGGACAAAGAAAAATTGATTTAGGAGAAACTGGAGCAAATAAAGTTTCCAGCTAGGATTTATTAAACTTATTCCTCCTTTACTTTAATCCTGGTGTTTTGTTTTTGTCCCAGCTCTGTCCAGTATTGGTAGGTGCTACCTACTACACTGACTGGTGCTGCTTAAGCTCAAGCAATAGTAATCTGAGATTATAACTGGTCTGACACCCATGGGTTCTTAGTCCTGGAAATTGCCTTAACCAGGCCATGCTAGGTATGTCTCTGGGTGGGAGTTATGTTACCCTAAGAGAGGGAGTCTTTCCCAGTTAAGGTGACTCCTCTCCAAGAAAAAGGGTCTTGGTGTCCCACAGCTGAGAAAGGGCCTCTTGGCACCAGGAGCAGCCCAGGGCTATGAGGAGACACAAAGCTGGCTGGGAAGACAAGGGAAAGAGCAAGTCTGACGTCTGTGGGATGGCTACTCCTTCTCCTAAATAACACCCTTCCAGTGAGAGCAGGAGCAGTACACTCAGCTCTGCAGCTCTCCTATTCCACTTTCATCCTTTTCTCTTTCTCACCTTCTTATGAGAGGGTCACAAGAGAGGGTCTTGGCATCCATGATTTGGCAACATTCAGCTTTGCATATAGGGCTGAGAAACCTTCAGTGTGTTCTATTGAGCACAGGATATTGGAGCTCACTTGGGCTTGCTGGGGGTGGCTCTGGGATTTAGGCCCCTCTGTTATTTAGTCTTAACTTGCCTTCACCACCTGCTTTGCAAGCATGACAATCCATTCCTTGCCCTCAAACTTGCCATGAACAATTCCCTACACAAAACTGACAGCATATGAAAATTGCAAGTGGGAAGAAGAACCTATTTGAAAAAAACTCAGTGTCTTGTGATATGGACAAATGCGTTACAAGAATCTAAACCCAAACAAAATTTCCTGTCCCAGGGTATTTAAAATCCCCTTTTTTGAACGGCAGAATGATGGTAGAAGACTACATATCTACCATTTAAGGGTGTCACAAAACATGGCCAGGACATGCCCTCCAGAGCACACAGACCACACATGTGCCAACCACACCTGGACCAGGTCTATCTGAAACACTCCTATGACCCGAAATCAAGCAGAAGGTACCATATTCACAGCTGCTTTAGACAGCATGTTTTCAGAGTGTGGCTATGCTTATGCTGCCAAAAAAAAAAAAAAAGACATGTAAGTAATAGTCCCTGCTCCTGCAGCCAAGTTGGATAGACAGGTTTCCATCCATACTGCTTAACTCCAGCTATACTTTATAGCTCTTTGCCCTAGCTCTTCTCTAAAATCCATGTGGTCCTATGCCATATAGCTCCTTTCTGTGTGTTTCCAGCTCACTGTGTCTAAATACGAGGGCTGAGCTAGGGCCACAACAGTAGTATTTTTTGTAGCGTAATACTGAGATAGAGTGGTCCAGGCCCTGGAGTGTGACATGAGGCTGCATTTGAGAGAAGAAAGCATGCTTGCAGGTCTGTGCTAGGCTGTGGAGTCCAAAGCTGGTGCTATCACACTCCCATGCAGTGCTGTCTTCCCAGCATGGTCCAGGGAGGTAAGTGTCCCCAGAACCAAGGTTAGGCTTGGTCCACACTGAGCTGGGGAGCCTGCTAACCACGAAGCTTATAGTTCAAAGTCAACTGAAGTTGACTACCTATCAAACTACAAGGCCCTGAAGTCCAGGCCTGAGTTTGTCCCACAACACTGTGTTATTTAGCACTATGCATGTAGCCCTTAATCAATTTGACTTCATGTGTGAAACACATGGCAGAGCTAGGACACGAGCCCAGCTCTCTGGAGCCCTAAGAGAGTACATCATTTCCTTTGCCTGGTTTTATTTGTTCAGTCCCCAGCTTTTCTACAGCATGAAGATACTTTTCTGTGGTCCTGGGATGGAAATGGTAATTGCCTCACTGGAGAAGCTACCAAAAACATAGTAGTGACCCGATACCTCCTGACCACTTGGGACCATTTCAGCAGTGTACCCCTGGGAGGGGGAAAATGGAGGTCAGGCTGCCCTGGGCCATGTTTGGCAACTGCCTATGTTGCCTCCTGCCAAAGCTGGCCTTTGATAATGCTATTGGCAGCATAGCCCAGGGAAAGCTTGTCTAAGCCCAGGTGATGGTCACACGTGGCTGGGTGCAAATGGAGGAGAGCAGTCAGGGGTTCACAGGTGGCTCTTCATGATCTTCTTTCAAAAAAAAACATTTGCCACTGCTTGGCCACTAGCTCTCTTGGGAAAAATCCATGTCCTCTTTATAAGCTCCCCTCCGCCTGTGTAACTCCAAAGAGCTGAAACTCATCCCTCCTGAATCCTGCAAAGAGCCCAAGCCCGTGTGATGTGCTGAAATTAGACTCTGGCTGCAAAACACAGCCCCAGCCTTGAATTCTCTTAAAGTTTGATGGATTCAATGCTGGGAATTTGCTTCCACCCACGCCAGAGGTAAAGGGATTAGCTGCGAAGCCCTGATCCCACTCCACTCTTCCCAAAGCTCAGAGCAGCCTGGGCTTCCAGGCTGAGGTTCAGGCCTCTGCAGCTGAAAGTGTTTAAATAGGAACGTCCATCACCCGGTCTGAATAAAAGCGAAACTGGCCCTTTTAAAAGAGAGCGATGACTTGATCAAAATGCTGCTTTGTCATATCTGTTTCATAAAAATTTGCCCCCTCTGGGCCAATCCGGCTTGATGTCAATGGTGAACGCCAACCACAGACTTGTCTCAGTGAGCACCGCACAAAGCCTTAATTTCACAGCCTTCAAACAACAGTGAAAAATCACCAGGAACTTTCTCCTCGGCTCTGGGATCTCCCTAGCAACCGCAGGCCAAGCATACTGTAATTCAATTTATGCCTTGAACTCCTTCAGGAGTCTCTTCTTTAAAATCTGTCACAGTCAACGTGCCTTGGGAAACTATTATACGCGCCTGAACCTTTGACCAGCCGGAGAAAGTAAGCGTTAGTATAAATCTCGTAAGCATGTTTGGTCTGTTTTTTTGTTGGGCGTATGGTACATTTAACATTCAGCCCGTAGCCTCCATCTCTTTTCTGCTTGGGAAATGCACCTCGCATCTGTCATACTGTCTGCGCCAAAACCGGGCTACCAGCCCCGAAAAGAGGCGCGGGGGAAATGCCTCCGCTCAGCCAGAAGAATTGCTTTATGTGGAAATGCACTGACATGGCCCTGGGCTCGTTGGGAGACAGAGGGGTGTCATGGGAAAGATAAGCAGGAGTGACCTGGCAGGTTTGTGAATGTCTCAATCCCGGACTGAAGTGGGTTTAACAAAGGAGTGAAAGCTTAGCAGGAAAACACAAATGATAATGAACTGCTCTCTGTGTTTAAATAGCCATCCCCAAATAGTTCTGCAGCGAACATTGTCAAGTTACTTTAGTCAAAGTGAGGTTTATAGGCCTGTAATTTTCAGGCTATTTGCTCAGGAGTCCTCTGTGAGCATCTTGAAAAAATTACTGCTTTCGCTGACAAACGCCATTTTTAAATTAACCATATGACACAATGTCTTATAAATAGGATCCCTCTCTGTGCGTTAGCTCCGTGTCTCGAGTGTGGTCAGAAAGAGAAGGGACGAGCCTTTAATGTGTAATGCTTGACTGGAAACTTGTTGGCATTGCAAATCTAAGGGCAGATTTGGGCTAACATCAGTCAGGAGGGGTTTATGCCTGGGGAGAAGGAGGGGATCTGCTCCCCTGGGGGTGCTGAGAGCCTGGCTTTGATGGGACGGGCAGGTGCTCTGCACCTTGCAGGAACTGGCTACCAAAGATAATTTTCAAGTAATTACTAACTGGCCATACTCTAAACCAATCTGGGTATTTTATCCCAGAAACCTCACCCCATCACGCTGTCTCAGCTGGGAAAGGTAAGTCTGTGCAGTAAGAGGGAATTTTCCAGCTGGATCAAAAATAGATGTCACGTTTCTACCCTGCTGTCTTGCTTGGCTGCAGGACGTCCTCCTAAATAAAGTGACACAGCGTAGTAACTCCAGGATGCACCTAGACGGTGGTCATTACAGACAGTTTGTACAAGTAGAAATTGCTCCTTTTCAGAGCATCACAGGGTGGCTCGGAAGGAAAATACTGTGCTTGGCCCACGTAGCCTCTGCTGGCAGAGGAGCTCCAGCTGCAGCCGTGTTGCAAGGCATGGAGAAGCAGTTGGCAGCTAGCGGAGTACCTGCATGAAATCCCATCTGCCCGTGAACGAGGAGGGTTCTGCGTTCAGTTCAGGGCTAGATTTGACCTCCACAGTCTTTCCTCACATTGCTTAATATGACCATATTTATATCTTCAGTCCTGCTGTTTGCTTTGATCTCAGGGAAGCTTTGTAATGCAGGCTGGGGATGGTATTTGGCCAGGCGGTATCTCCATCTACCGTCGGAGAACAACAGCCTGCAGCTTTTTCCAACACTTGGAGTAGTACTGAGAAAAGGACAGTTTAAAATCAATAAGGGTCTGAATCCTTGTCTGCAGCTGAGTAGAGACTTGGCATCATTTTAGGCTGGAAGAACCTGCTTTGACTTCGGTAAGGCTTACAGAGATTTGGCATTGCAAAATAAGTGGCTGCTGAAAGGCAGACAAGGCCATAAAGAAATGACACGGCAACATGCAAAGCCGTGGAGCTGGAAGCTGTGGTGGTACGATTTAGTGCAGCAAAGCTGGAGCAAATACCAGCTCAGGGCAAATGCAAATCTGTTTTGAGTATTACCTTTCCCCCAGCATTTCTGCTTTTCCCATATAGTTCTGCTCGTTGGCCAGGCTGATCTGAGTTGTGGCCCCTTTGCTGTGTTTCTGTGTACAGTGGTGGTACAGGGAGGGCTTAGGTGTAATAACACCCCGTCACTATTCATTACAAACACAAAATCTCTGCTGGAATACCCGCAGGTTCCCACGAAAGCAGGGCTGTCTTTCATCCTGTTGTCCCCTGTTTAAATAATTCCTTACAGCTCAGTCAAACTGAGCAAATAGGTGGAGGAAAAACACACGTATTACTAATTAACCAGAGATCATTGTTGTACAACGAAATGGTAATATCAAAACTCATCAGTTTCAATGGAGGGGGACTGTTTATAGAGGCATCAATGAGTGAAGCATTAGCAACATCCCTTTAACTGTTGGTGTCCCTAGCAGAAGTCTGGCCGTTATATAAAAGACAGGGATAGATTTCATTCCAGAGTGGTGTAGAAGTGGGTTACTCCATCGGTGTTAAAGTCAGACTCCCATTTATTTAAGATAAATCATGCACCAGCAGGAGTTGGGTAACTTTGTGAGCTGCCGGTAGCGAAAAAGGCCTGGGGCTGCCAGGGCTGTCGTCCCCCATGGATGGGGGTGCCTGGATGCTTCAGACCAAAACCCGAGGCATTTGAAAGCCGGGGGAGCAGATTATAATAGCTGCTTTGCACCAGGAGCATGTTGCTGGCTCTACATCAAGAGAAAAAAAAAAAAAAAGAATTAAATATCATTTATCTTTCTCTGGGGAGTTTATGGGCCAAGTTTTGAGGGAATTATCTTTTTTGCATCGCCTGTTCGCTTGACTGTATAAATACAATACCTGCTTGAGAAAGGAAAAACAGTGCTCCTTTCAGCCTTGCAGGATTTCAATTCACAGTAAGTTTATCTGACATCTTTCGTGATTAGCTGTGAACTTATCTCAAGTAAGAGAGAGGGGAGCAAGAGCGGAGAAGATAAGCACCAAACAAAAGATGTTTGTCTCTCTCTGGGTGCTGCCTTAAACAAGCCCCGTCTGTCACGTACTGAAATAGAAAGTAGCATTTTTGCAGCTGGCAGCAAGGGGAAAGCATGGGATATAAATCCATTTTAGACACCAAATATACGTCTTACTATCATTTATGTTCCTTGACAAATTGTACAGCTAATTCCATGCACTCAGTGGGAAAAATGCTGTTAGCAGGTAAGAGCTTGCTTTAAAGTGCAGCAAAAGATGCCCAGTGATTACAAGTAAGTCCGGGTCAGAGGAGAATTGATTCCAGCTGAGTCCTGAAGCTTGCAGGCATGAGAATGCAAGGTGGAGGTTTTCCTCTAGGGGCTGCAGGAATCTGTGACCAGTGATCCAGTTCCCAGTGAAGGTAATAAGAAAGGTCTGGTATAACTGAGCAGTTCGAGGAGAAGACTGGGCGTTTTTACCCAGTCTCCACCACCTACAAACCAGAGGACATCAAACGAAGTGATGACAGAAACATTGTGGTTCTCACCGCCTTGGGTTGTCATGCCGAAAGTATAAATTTATTCGAAAGTGTTTACACAAAGCTGTGAAGGAAAATTCCTTCAAGAGCTAGTAAACATAAAGATGCAAGAAAGTTGTTTTCAAGGGATCAGCAAATACCTGAGCTGTGGCCAGCAGGAGCTTCAGGCATGTGCCGTAGGAGCTGTCATGCTTGTCTGCTTGAGACCCCTTTTCTCGACATCTGCTCCTGGCCATCTCCAAAGAAGGTCACCAGGCGAGCTGCATATTTGTCCTGTCTCCATTCTTACAGAACGCGAAATAGAAGCAGAAGATCTCTTGCAAAATTGCCCATACTTTTTCAACAGAAAAGAATAGCTTTATTTTCAATGAAATGAAGCACAATGTTCACTACTGGCTGGATGCCTGCAAAATAGCTGTTTTCAGGATGCTCTACACTGTGGTGTCTTACATTAATCAGGGGCTTCCCCTTGCTGTAGACATGAAGTTATTCCAGAGTAGCCCTGAAGGAGTAGTTGTTCCCAGAATAACTATCTCTGAGTAACTCCATGTGTGGACACTGTTATTCCCGGTTACCAGAATCTTCTACTGGTGAACTAATCTAAAATGTCTCTCTTTTTACCAAATAAGAATTTTCACCCATGTGTTATTCAATAATAGTTGCTCTTTAAATTCGTCTTACCTTTAACTTGAGAGACCTATCAAGTATAAAGGGGCCCAAGGACAGAAGTTTATGTGGTAACAGCTGGCACATGTTGATTATTCATCGTTTCACAATATTAATAAGGTTTTGTTAGCAAATGGCCTTTGCTGGAGTCACTGAAATTACTTTGAGAAATCATGGTGGAGTAAGCAGTCTTATTTCCCTTGCACAATCAGGAAAAACTGAGGAACAAACACAATAAGGCATGATTTTCTAAAACGATTAGTAATCTGAGATGTTCCATCTTGGACAAAACCTAAGTGGAGAGCAAGAAGAGTCTGACCTTCAGACAATGGTGAGCATCTATGCTTGGAAAACCAGACTTTCTGAAAGGTCTCCTATTGGTACCCAAGATGGGAGGCAACAAAACTTTCTTGTCAGTCCTGAAGCCATTGGCTTATAAACTGGTCATGCAGATGTTATTATTAGCATCATTATTGTGGTTACATGCAAAAATAGATTTGGGGATTCTCATTGCTCTACACACTTGTCAAACATATGGCAAATAGTGGTCCCTGGCCCCAAAAGCTTGCTCTCCAAACAGCAACCTATAATCAGTAGGAGGGACACAGGGCTGAATGTGGGGCAAGTTAAAATTTGTCCAGTTCTGAGAAGCCCAGGGAAATAGCATCATGCCACCTGCTCAGCTGCTGTTGGGCTGAAATTTCTTGTCTGCTTTACAGAAGATGAGGGAGCTGGCAGGAAACACGGAGCAGAGTTTGCAGTGATTTGGTGGGAGCTCTTCCTTTTTCCCCATTTGTCAGTAAAAATGGTCTGAAAAGTACTTGTTGGAAAGAGCGGGGCTGGCTTCATCTCCCCCACCTGCCTAGCAACTTTGGGGAAGGTTTGGGAAGCAATACTAAACCGTTTTCTTTCTCCCTCAGCCTTTTCCCCTTCTCCTGGGCCACAGCCTGCATTGAATTTTGTCTCCCCACTTTCTTTCTTCTGTTGCAACTCCAGTGGCGTATCCTGGCACTTTCCGAAGTGAAGTCAGATTTTGGCACCATCCCTTCAGCTGTGATGAAAGTTACAACAGGGAGGGTAAGTGGAATTTGATAACAAAAAGCCTCTTGAGGCCTTTTCATCTTTGAACCACTGGCAGTCCCAATAAAGTCCTGTTTCTGCCTCAACATCAACATTCACAGTTCTGCAAAAAAATAAAATGGAAGATAAAATAAATAGGAATTACCGCAGTAGATCCATTAAAAGATTTTCCTTTTACTAGATTCCAACAAATTGCTTAAAACACATCTTAAACTGCCTGCATTTTCAGGAATGTAAATACACCGAAGGACAAATTATACAGTCACAGCTCTCGGGGCCAGCATGTCAGGAGTACTGAAGATGGAGTCATAAATCCTCCCCCTTATTCTTCCTGGCTAAATATTCTCATGTGGTCAGAATGACCTACTGTGCAGTCATGTCAACTCCTAAGTGGTTTAAGATAAGTGTCCCTTGATCACAATGGAAAGTTTGTGGAAATTTTCTGAGAAATAAGCATTTTGAAAAACCATTGATGGCTGGCAATGAAGAAAATACATTCTCCTCCCCTGCCCATGCTGAAATTTTATGCTCAAATGTAAATATAATTTGAGCATAAAGCAGTAAATTTTTTCAAGCACCAATTTAAATAGCTGCTAGAAAAGAGAAAAAAATCAGACTGAACTCTAATGACCTTCGTGTATATGTATTTGACAATATAACGTCTCTAGCCAAGGTTTAAAAATGGTGCAATCTTGCATCAGAAGATAGACTGGACCATATTTCTAAACTGTGCTGCAGTATTAGACATACTCATTTATCTTCTGTTTCTTCAGTTGGATTTCACAGAACTAAAGAGGGTGTCCTTGCCAAAGCACATGTTTTGGAATAAATAACGATGAAAAAAATGTGATGTTTTGTTTGCCAAAATGCAGTATTTACATTGACGCACAGAGGACTCCTGTGGTGGGAATGTCCAAATTATGAGGGATCTCCTGGGTCAGAAACAGTGATGGTGGGGCTGTTCAGAGGAGCTCAAAAAGTCCAACACCAACCTGGAGAGGAGGCACTGCGCTGGCAGCAGCCCTCATTTTGCTCCTCAGATGGGGTTCCATTGCCTCTGTCCCATGCTACACTGATGGTAGGGCACAGGTCCCCGCTGACACAGTCTGCAAGACTGAGGTATAGCTGAGATAACCAGGACAGCCTTCCATGGGAGAGTGACTAGAAATGTAACTTTGCCAGACTGAGACATAAAAGTTTTGGTTTTGTTATATTTTGGTTTTAGTCGATATCCTTCTTCAATAGGGCTGTTCTGACTACCTGGAGGAGATCAGATTATCCACATTGAGTTTTCCACACTGCTTCTACAGGCTTCCAACTATATCCAGAGGGAGAAGCCTATAGGTGAGAGAATTCCTCTGCATGGACATGGCCATGGTGACCTCTCAGTGATGCTCAAAGCAGTTGCCATCAGTTGCTAGAACAGTCTCTGAACATTGAGAGCAGAAGAGGCTTAGGCAGCCTGTGCTGCATACCCTGCTAAGCACCTGTGGCTCTGGCTATATCAGCTTGAGCCAAACTTGTGAGCAGTAACTGCAAAAAATGTTTTCTCAGCCACCTCTGGAGGTCATCCGTTGGGCTTTTGAATGTGGGGATCTCCAGGAATACATGCTCTGGGTTTGCAGGACCATGTCCTTGTCTCCTCTATGATGTATTTACCTCCTCCCATCTCAGAAAGAGGAGTGAAGAAAACTTTACCAAGTTACTTCAACCATTTTTGTTCACAGACGTTTTGCCACTGAAGGGTTAGATATATGTCATCATTATTCCAGAGGCAACTAAAATCTGGAATCTGTTAATAAAAATATATTGTATGTGAATCCCATTCAGTCTGGAAATATAAAACTGCTCTACTGCAAAAGATTATGTTGATTTAATTTTTTTAAATAATACAAGAATCCAAGAGGGAGGACAAATTTTCCAGAGTATTGATTGCGTTGTGGTAGTCATAGTGATAGTGACAGCGATAGTGGCAGCAATAGTGATAGTGACAGTAGTCTCTCTGTTTTACTTGTGAACTTTGTTAGCAGTGCCCAGCAAAGGACGGATTCAGTGGCTGATAGATTTTGCCCTGTAGTTTTCTCGGGCATGCAGTTTCTTTGCAAAAGTCTCTGATATAAGTAATGCACGCACAATACAGTGACATCAGCCCAGGTTTGAGGGGGGAAATGCTCTCAGGCCTTCTGTGTTTATAAGACAGACGATAAGCCAGATTTCACCCTGGTCTACATCAAATTCAAGGCTAGGTGACGTAATGTGGGTCAGGATTCAGCTGTGCAAAACCTGAGAGAGGACAGAAATGACCATACTGGCTTCCAAATGCCTTAATAAGGGCATCTTCTTTTAAAGACAGGGTTAGTCTAAAGGAACTTCTCTTATGCTAACAGTTATGACTAGGCAACTGTAAGTGTTTAAATCAAGTGGGATTTTCTATTCAAGGCACTGTTAAAGACCACAGTTTTCAACCGCTTAATCTAGTAGCCCATGCCTGCTCAAGAGTGTCATTTGTTAGGGAGAGGAAGATTTAAAGTGGAGAAATGTATATAAATGGCTTTAGTCATAAAAAACAGCCCAGATAGTTCCTGGGTATCTTAATGTGAAACTATAAATTACTAAACCCACAGCTATGCTTTAAGCAAAAAAAAAAAAAAAAAATTAGATGCTTTAATTGAGCAAGGCCTGCGAAGCTTCATACTTTCTGCAATTATCTAAGGAGCACCAGAAAGAAGACTTTGTGCACACAGCATACACACGCATGCATTTGTACACAAACACACATGAAAACTCGCCAGTAATAGGTGTTTCAAACTGCTATGATGTCACCAAACCCCACAGAGCCCTTTACAGAAGGGGGCTTGAAATGCCCCTCCTGCATTGCTCCTGCTGGTTTGGGACTGCACATCCAGGCATTATAACACCAGTGCCACTCTGATGAGACTTGAAAGGCTGGGGACAGTCTTGCTGAGGCTTGGCCAAACTTGGTACTTTGCCCAAAACGTGCATTTGCCCTGCAGCTTTGCTCCATGGCTGCCAACAGAAGGTAGAATAAATGAAAGAAAGGAATAAAGGAAAATAATCAGGGAAAGATGCCAATCGGTATAGCCAGTGCTTGCCCTTCATTTTCACCTGAGATAGTTGTAGGTGTGTTGGCAAAGGTTTATTTCAAATAATGCTAAATGTGCACAGTCTGCTGCTGATCTGTTACACTAACGCCTGTCCACAAGGGGAGCATTGATTTAAGGGACTCGTTTCACAGTCCTGCTGCAGTACAATATTAGTGGGTCTGAGGAGACATTTGCCCTGACACCTTTTGTCCTCAGCTTGCAGACACCATTGTCTGTGGTGCATAATCTGATTTAGCCTAATACAGTCCTAATGGGAACTGCCACCTAGGAGCTGGGGGAACAGGGGGTATTGCAAGATTTCCAATAGGTCATGGTGGTCTGTTTTGGTTTCATTGTTTGCTACTTAAAAAAAATAAAGCCTAACCTGAGCTCCACTTGGAGTGGATGGAGAGGGGAAGGCACCTCCAGAAGGTGATGAATTGATCTGCAGTTCTCAGGTCTGTGAATTTAACCCAATGACTCCTTGTATCTTTGTGTATACATGTTTGTGTGCTGTTCTTTTGGAGCACAGAAGTGAACACTATGAAAACCTGAACTAAAAGATCTTTGTAAAGACCATCTGATCTTCGTGGAAGACCCCTTTGGTAGGGCACTGAGGTTTATGCCAGGCTTGAAACTCTGAAATTGTTCCTCAGAATCCAGCACATATTGCAATACCTTGCTGAATTGGGACCTTCTAGATTACACAGATGATGCATTTCTTTGCAGTGCTAATTGTTTGCCCTTTCTTATTCTGAGTCTCTCCTTGTTTTGTCCTTGATAGAATAAAGAAATCCCTAAAGCTCCCTTTTATCTCCTTCCTCTGTAAGTAATTTTGGCCTAAGACATAACTCCTTTTTAAATTAAAAAAAGATAACATTTATTACTGTTTACTGTATCATGCTGATTCTGAGAAGAATATCAACAAAGAAATTTGCGCAAATCAAAACCCTGGATAACACTACAGATCTTTATCACCAGGCTACTAACTGTTGTAGTGCTACATAAATAAGTGAACATGTATTACATTAAAATTAATTTCAGAAGCAAAAGTGAATCTTCTTTCTGTGGAAACAAACTATTTTTCTTAGCGACTATGTTTATGTGTCCAAATGCTAATAATTTATTCTCTACTTTAATTCCCCTCCCCCCCGTTAATCAGTCAGATTTCTTTATTGGTCATGGCATCCGTGTGTCTCTCAGAGACAGTCGCACATGCCTGAGGATGGTCCCAGATGAGGCTAAGACAGAAGACTGATAGAGGAATCGAGTAAAATACCACTTTTTCTTCTGAGAGTGCCTTCCCTGGGAGAGAACAAGAAAGGAAGCTTCTTCCCTGAGAGTACCTTGGCTTTGTAGCTGTCTGCTCCCAATGCCGGGGCTTTGATCTTGCAAAACTTTTAAGTATCCACTTACCTCTGGACACACGATTAAGTGCTATGAACTTTGCAGGGTCTCAAGCACCTACTTAAAACACGGCACATGCCAAAGTGCTCGACTGAACTGGAATCCAAGGCCTGGATCCAGCCTGACACACTTGGAAACTGAAAATAGGTCTCCCTATATATAGTCAAAGAAGGGAAGAAAGTGCTTCTCCAAAACCTTTAGGGGATAATCCAGCCTGTCATCTGAATGAGATGTATTTCAGAGGACCCTGATTTTTTACACTTGCTCCTGTTTTGCAGATTGTTGGCTAGTCAAATGGTGCTGAGAATAAATACCTAAAAATACTTACCCAGAAGTACTTTAGCCTGCAGCAAGGGTGTGTGGGATAGGACTGTCCAGCTAACAAAGGCAGGCTGGTGGCAACCTGCAAGAGGATGGTCACCTTCCCACCACCGTACCCATTCCTGCCTCAGCATCCCCTCTCACCCTGTGCTTCTCAAGGCTCCAGCATGTCTCCCCGGGGAACGCGCCACCCATGCAGGAAGGCACCTACAAACAAGGAAGGGGCAACAGAGAGGAGGATGTGTCACCAACTCCATCTCTAAAGTTGCTGTCTCTCCCACCCGTCATTTGGAAGGGGAGAGAAAGGAGCACGGTCCACGGGCACTGTGGTACCTGGGAAATGGATGTAGAAGTGGGCATGGAGCCAGCGTGACCCTGGGAGATGACTGCCTGTTCCCAGCAGGTTTAGTGATCTGCTCAGCCTTTACCCCTCCCAAGTCCCCTTGCCCCCTGCTCAGTTTGCTTCAAAGCAGAAGAGGAGAAAGGTATTTGGGGTCCTCACTTCCCTCCAGGAGCCCCTCTGTTTGGCTCCATGTCCTTTCGCTCGACACTTAGCAGAAAGTGATAACAACAACAAAATAAACTTTCAGCAGTTCCCATTAAAAGAAAAAAGACTCCAGTGTTTCCTCTCTCAGAAGCACAGAGAGCTAAAATGTCAGCCAGCTATCAGCTATACCTGCAAAACACTGTGTTTGGTGCCAGCAAAGCTGACGGTTTTTTATTTTAATGGCTGTGCTCTGAAAGAGGTAGTTGTTAGGTACATTGTACACCATGGGAATGAGGTGTGGGGTATTTTTGGTCCTAGCACTCTGTATCTTTTTTTTTTCACGTATCCCAGCAATCTCAAAGGGGGGACAAGGCAGCGAGCACTCTAGGTTCGTCTGAGGGGCTCTGTCTGCTGTTCCCATCACACCCATGTTGCTGAAGAGATGAAGAACTTTTTTATGCACATCTGTGTTTCATGGTGTGATTAAATCAAGTGTTTTGTGCCAGCACAATAGTTGCAGTAGAAAGACGTGCAAAGTTTAGCACACCACATAATCAGAAAGAGCTTACAGCAAAGTAAGATGCAACAAGTAAAGGGCAGCATTGTCTCCTGTGTCCCAGTGCAGTGGAAGTTTGGGTTAGGTGAGGTGTCCTGGACTTTTAGAGGAGGGGACAGAATAGCTTTGTTTTGGAAAAATACCAGCTATTCTAGAAAATTCATTCCATTGCTGTAAGCCTACTCCCTGGCAGAAGAGCTGGAAAGCTCTGCTGTGCATGTGCTTACAGGGCAGCAAGCTACAAATATTGATAGTTACTGGAAAAGCTTCCCCCCACCCACCACCCCCAGCCTGAAACATGAAAAAAGAAAAAGTAAAATGCTTCATTATCCACTTGGACAGCGCTGAACCACATCCTTTTGACCTCATATCAGACACACTGGCTACCTGCCAGCCCAGGTAACTCAATGGGCATTGCTGAGCACGTGGCAAGCGTGACCTGGGAGTGAGATGTTCCTACATTAAAAGAAAATTTTTTCCAGCAGTACTGTCCTCCCTGAAAACAATCTGCACCCAATTTGCCAGCTGCGTAAGCCCAGACATTGGTACCATAATTTTCTATTGGTCTTGTTTGCTAAGTCCTGAGTCACGGGGTTGGTAGAAACGAGGACAAATCATCATAGAGTATCAAATGCGGTCGAAATCCTGCATTAACAGTGAAGGGTGGCCAGGTTTTCATTTGTCCCTAGAGGGAAAGGTTTGCCATCTGCACTGCCTCTTCCTCAGAGACAACTGGGGGATGTGAGCTGCTGAAATAGGACAGATCCTGCCTGTGCTTGGTCCAGTGCAGACTCACTAATGCAGGTCTCCAGGAAAAATGTCTCCATCCATATGTTTCCCCTCCATCTCCTGAAATACAAGCAGATGCTGATACTTTTGCTTCCTTTTCTTAGTGCCTTTTGCTAGAGTTTCTCTTGACCAAACAAAGCAGTGATTTATGGTCAGATATGGCCTTTAGCTTTTAAGCAGCCATATAAGGCACTGTCACTATTTCTGCTTTTGTGCTTTTGTTCCCAGGTGGACTGTGAGGTCGCCTACGTACTGAGGTCACTGCTGTGCACTGTTCACCAATTACAGGATTAAGGATCCCACAGAAACCTCTGGACAGCTGCAGGTAGAAGGTGATGGCATCATCTACCCTTAGTTATATGTTTCAGGGCAGTGTGAGGTGAATCAAAACTTTTCAGAGCTTTGCACTGAAGTGAGTGCTGCTGGTGAGTGAAATGCTTTGCGGAGTAATGGATGTGAGTAAGGGCTGACTTAAGCCTTCAATAATTAGAAAAATTCCAAACAAATCCCTCCTCCAGGTTTCTGAGCCACATCCTGCCTTTCTGAGGCCTGACATGCAGAGTACAAGTCCTGGGAGATAGCGGTGTCTCTGTTATAGCATCCCGGTCAGGACAGAGCAGCCTGCCAGCATTTAACCAAATGTGAGACATCTCATGTTGTAACAGCTCCCATAGTACACCTCCATCGCAAGCAGGTATCGATTTATTCATGGTATGCCCTATTCTTTGCAACTGGCAAGCTAACCCATGGCTATATTTAATAGTCCTGCAGTCTCAGAGACGTGAGCATTGATGATCCCAAAGCACGTGACACATTATTTTATGAGGAATTGCTACTCTCACATATAGTTAAGCCTTCCTCCATTAAGTTTACACTCTTGATGATGGACTTGCACAATTAAGGGTTAGAAAAATGTCTATTTCTCGTGAGTTGCTTCTGCTAAGTAACTTCGTGAGGCAAAGCCACTGCTTGACACATATTTTGAAAATTGATTATTTTGACTTACCCAGAAATAACCCCTTTTCTTTGACCCAGTTTGACTTTCTTCAGAAGTTGCTTCTTCAGAAATTTTTCAGAAATGCTTTCTTTTTTCTCTTGAGAGTTTTAACAAAAATGAAAGCAGCACTGTTTTCATTAGTATTTTCCACAGAAAAGTTTAAGCTTTTCTCGATAAAGGGCAAATTTTTCTGTAGCTGAAAGCTGGGGTTTTTTCTTCTTTTTTCAAAAAGTTATAAATGCTAATGTGCTACCCTGCAGGAATTGTCATTTAAGTGCCTTGTACTCACATTTCTCTCATTATACCATATTCGCTCAGATTCTCTTTCCTGTGATACACCACAGTCTTCTCTCATGATGTGAAAAACCAGTTGTGTTCCGGGAGATAAAACTTGGCCAAGCCCATAAAAGAAAATGGGGATATAAAGGGATCTGAAATCCCTACCATTTGCTGTGGAAAGCAAACTGAATCTAAATACTTTCTTTTCAAAGTAAGTATTTGAATTATGAAAGAATACTTGGCATTTTCCTCAAAAAGCAGAACTTTCACAAATAAATTAATTCTGAAAATAAAAAAATGACCGACCCCTCACCCCCGAATACCTAACAGCTAATTTCCACTGGAAAACATCCTTTGTGGAAAGTTTTGATGATCTGTATATTTGCGTACTCAAACCTACATATGTGCTAAAGTGGCTTTGCTGATTGGAACCTCAAAATTTTACATGTTGTAGAATTCATATATTTGTTCCCAGCCAAACCATACCATATAAAAGCTGGCTTATTAGTAGTAATATTGAAAAAACTGGCTAACAAGACATCCTGGATACTGCACACATACTGATGCTCTTTATAGAATAAATGCTCTGTGCTCTGATGTGGCAAATGAGGTCATTTGAGTGCACTAACTCTGGTCTTCCTCTCCCTGTTCTGCTTGAAAGAGATTTGAATGTGAAAAGGTTTTGGCACTCAAGGCTTCATGGTTTGGAACAGCTTTCAAAATTGGAGACTTAAAGGTCACTTTTCTCTGAAGAAGCAAGAGACCCAACCCCAATACCAGCCATCAAAGAAACTCTAAAAAAAGAGATGTTTTCAAAAACACATTGAGTAGGCTAGGGATGTAGCTGTTCCCAATAAACATGTGAGACTTCTGCGTTGAAAGTATATTGTTTTATCCCTGCAGCATGACCCCGTCTGTCAGATAAGGAGAAACAGTAAAACGGGGAGGATGTGGTCGCTGTCCTGGAAGTTGGAAAACAAATTCAAGCTTAGGAGGGTTGCTTTTTCTCCTCTAAAATTAAAACCAGTGTTCCTGTTAGCTTTCTAAACTCCATCCAAATTCAGCTGATGATCTGACAGGGGAAAACAGGATTTCAAAAGCTACTTCACATTCACCAGTGGTGACAACTGGCCAGGAGATGGGGGCGAAGGCACGGGAGAGTAAGATACACTCATGCCACCTTTTCCTTCTGCCCATAACGAACTACAGGATGTGTGTACCCCAGGAACAGACATACGGCACTGAGAGCCCTGGGCACCTTAAAACAAGGGCCGTGGTACAATTTGGCTGGACAGGGAGCTGCCTGAGCCAGCCATAGGATGTACTGGTGGCCATAGTGTGGTGCCACCACTGTCCTCCTCAGGGAGCCAAAGTGCTTAATTCTGGGCTGAAGGGAGATACCTGACAGCAGCTGAAATCCACAGCAACAGATCCTTTTGTGGGGGGCCTGAGTATAACCTTTCTCATGCCAGTAGAAACAGAAGAACGTGCTCCCCACCAGGTGATCTCACGCCTTGCTTTACAGCAATCTGGGGGAATGCTTGCCTCTCTTCACTGGCTGTTTACTATGCACCATCAGGTCTAGCAGGACATGTTCAGAAAATAATTCCCAGGTTAGGAGAAGTCTCTTGTTTGCTTAGCTCTCCAACAGCCCAGCACCAGCACCCATGTCCACGTCTAATGCATGGATAGCTGTCCCTTTGAAGACTCAGCTCCTATACATCCTCCTTCATCTACCACCACTCAGCTCTGTGACTCAGCTCTACGCGTCCAGCTCTATGACTTGTTGAGGCTCATCTTTTAAGAGTAATGTGTAGGGCTTGACTATGGAGGCCTGAGAAACAGATAAGAGAACACAAGTTTTAAAAAAACACCAGTTCATTTGAAACATATTGTAAATGCTGCAGTGTTCCTAGTCAAACAATCATAGCTGATAATTCCTCTCTCACCATACTGTTTCATTTTAATTGTACTTCCTGAGCCTGTAGTAGTATCTCTGTCAAGTTTCAGAGATTACTTAATTGCTTGACAAACTTTCACCCACAGTTAGGGAGAGCAATTGTAGATCGCTCTCTTCTCTTTGAAGAGTGAATCACTGGTATAGCGAGGAAAGCATTTCTGAAGCCTCAAAACTGCCTTTTCCATCTCTCACCAGCCTGCACCCCAGTTGGGTGGGCTGACAGCAAATCACTGTTTTCAAGCCTAGGACACATTGAGCTGGTTTTAAATTTCCTGCTCTCCAAACCATGCTGCAAACTGAATCAAAATGCTTTCATTAGAGGGATGAAAATAAATCCCACTGAAGCTGGATTTTATCATGCAGATCTATCAGAGACTAGCAGACTGGGTTATGTGGCGTTCAAGGACATGGCCATCAGTCACCAGAGCCAAATGTGAAGCTGTGGAGAATCTCTGCTGCATGCCCAGATACTAGACTCGGCAACCAGTGTCACTACCTAGGAGAGCTAAAGCTGGCACGCTGTCACTCCTTCATTTGGTTTTCGGGAAACCTTAATTTCCATCAATGGAAATGGGTCTGGCAGCATCATAAAACCGGCTTTGAATTATGCTGAATTTCCAGAACTAAAGCAACGTTTTGATGCCATTTCTACTTGTGATTACAATCCAAACGCAAATGTAAGCCTTGCAGTACATGTGAAGGGGGGTGGGCTCTTTCAGGCATGTCTTCTCATCAGGATTAGCACGAGCCCTAGCTCAGGAGCTGCTCCGAACCTTTTCCTTGCCGTCGCGGGGAACACTATCCCAGCTAGCTGGTGCTACCAGCTGGGACAAGCTGCCCCAGCAGGATGCATTGCCTAGAGCATTTCTTTTGCTTTCACTTAGCAATTTGCCACCACTCCTGGGAAGATTTGGGTTGCACTACGCAGCTGCTAATAACTCTCTCATCCCTTCCCCAGCCTCCATCCTGCACCCAGGAGAATAGTCCCAATTTGCTGGGACTAGTCCCCACAGAGCAGCATGGAGCATGCACTGCAGCATGAAGGCAGCGCGTCAGAAGAAACAACCACTTAATTCTGGGTTTGTAGCCCCTGGGCTAACCTGGGGGCCTGATCTGGCCAACATCCTAGGTGGAGGTGTTCCTATCTGGAGTCAGGTCTTTCTGGGAGGAAGGTGAAGGTGTCTTTAGCAGAGCACAGGTATCCTGACCGTGCTTTTTGCAAGAATAGTTTCAAGATACAGTGTAATGTACATAAGTCATTGACTGTACTCTTAGCTACAACAGCAAAAATGCGCAAGCACGTAGGCACAAGCGTACACAAATGCGTATTATTATGATTTGCAGCTGTCAGAACAGTTCCTATCACTGAAAGAACTAAACTTAATTACCAATCTGGAACAAATCACAATCTTAAAATAAAAAAAGAGCAAGCTGCCTAAGTGTATGCACATTCTTTCATTGTAAATCACTTGCCAAGAATAGAGGGCCAAATCCTCAGCTGGTGTAGGCTGATGTCAAATTTTGACAGCTAAATCAAGTCAAGAGAAGCTGGCTTTCCTGATGGGTGATAGTTGCACATCTGATTCTATACATTTTCTAATCTATTCAAATCCTATGAGAATATCATGAATGTGATGTTTATTAAGGACTACCTGCATCCTCCAGCACCTATTTGCCTTGGCATCTACATGGGGCTGAGGAGGTCTGGGTTTTATTCCTGACTGAGCCTCTAATGTTCAGTGTGACCCTGAGCGTGTCCTTCATCACCTTTGTCACCGTTGGTCATAACATTCAGACCGGAGACATCAAACTTCAGACCACTAGACGGAGCAGAAAATGCCCTAGATCAAGACAAACCATTGCACAAATACAAGACTGTGCCCCATCCTATCTATCCCTGCCACACATATCACAGCCTCCAAATGCAGACTTCTGACCAATGCCTCCAAGCACTTCCCCCATTGCATCCCTCTCACTGGCACCCTCATTCATCATTGTGGTGGGGATTTCTTGGCTGCACAAGGAAATGTCTCCACCAGACTGCAGAGAGATGCTCCTGTGGACCTCCTGGAGATGGTCTGCATACCACTAGCCATACATGAGACGTGCTTTTCACCTTCCTTTTACAGACTGTGAGCCCTTGGCCAGGCCGGTCCTCACCATGTGTTTGTACAAGACTTCATGCACCGAGACTCTGCCTCAGCTGGGGCCTCAAAAACATGGCTATAAAACCAGCTATAAATAACGGCAGCAGAGGACAGAGTGCATCTGAGTCATCACTTCTGCCTCTTGATGGCATGACCTTGGAGGTAGGCTGTTAAGTCTGTAAAAAACATTTAGAAAAATAATAAAAGTCTCTCAAGTCCAGTGTCTTGCTCCAGTGATAGCAGAAAGGGTAATAGGAGACTGTTGTTTTAACGCTGTGCCGCCTTTTCAGATCTTGTTTTTGCTTTCCTGCAAGGAGCAGGACTTTATTGGCTTGTTTCTGAGCGCACACATGAAGCCTTTCATCAGTGCGTGTTTCGGTAACAGGCCCCTGGATATCAGTAACATTGACACATTCATACAATATCCCACTCCGTGATTTGCGGCGCTCCTACAGCTCGGCACTATTAATGTATGAGTGACTCTTTTCATTACCTTCCCATAGATCAAGTGCTGGCCTCTGATTTTGACAGATGATTCAAATACATCTGGTTTTCCTAACTTGAGCCCGTTCAGCTCCTCCAGCTAGTGCTAAAGGATGTTGTTTGCCAGAGAAGAATAAACTATTTTGGAGGGATGTACAAAAGGCACTTTGATGGCTGAACTGAGGTCCGGGCTGGGAGCGAACATGGCTGTGCCTGAAAGGGGGATCTCAATGGGGAGAAAATCTGCTTGGGTGAATTTTTTTTCTGGGACCGTTGGTGTTTTGCTGGGGAACAGGCAACATTCGCATGAAGAAAGTCAACAACTTTCCCATTTATAACCTATGATGATCATGAGAATTTCATTTTCTGTGCACAGTGAAAGGTTACTCTATTTATTGGGATTCCCCCTGACATTATGTGACAAAAACACCCCAACGTGATGCCAGCAGCTGCATTTTCCTCTGACTTCTGACATACCACATCCTAAATTTAATTGCTTTAATTTGTTAACATTATTTTATACTTGACAAGCATCCTTTCTAAGGTGCTCACTAAGCCATGGCAGCTCACTTGCCACCTTAATACTGTTGAGAAACTGAGACCCCTGTGTAAGCCTGCTCCGGTGCACAGACTGCTGCACCTACTTGAACTTGTATGTATTTGCTTAAAATAGGAATAGGATAAAATTCAGGAACAAACTCAGAGGGAAAAACATGCTTGCTTCCTCTAGAGGAGCGCCAGCCATCAGAGCACAGAGGTGTGTTCCTGTACGGTGTCTGGCTCACTAGTGTAATGCAGTTTCAATAGTTTGCCCACACTGGAGCTGTTGTATTCAGAAGAGGTGAAACAGGCCTTTGTCCCCCCACATGGCTTGAGAGAAGCAGGCACTGTCCCCCGAGATGGGAAAAGGGGCGTTTGCACTCTCTAAGCCAAAGGACCATGGGTGTCCCGACTCCCAAGAACAAGTTCAGTTGATGTACAAAGAATGGGCAGCAAGGGCAGAGGACAAAGGATGACCATCCAAAGGAAGTGTTCCTTGCTGTGTTTTGGGAATCTGGTTTTAATGGACAAGAGGAGGACAAGGTTCTGCACCTCAGGAAGCATGGTTCCATCTCCCTGGGGAGCGTTCGCGCTTTTGCCTCAAGCCAAGGACCCTTCGCTAAGCGAGTCTAGCACCCATAACCAGCTCTGGAGTGGGTACAGAACAGAGAGAAGGATATTGAAGGTTAATGAGAAGTGGCAAATCTTAAAGCTGCACCCTGAACAAAGAACCATAGAACCATAGAACCATAGAATTATAGAATAGTTTGGGTTGGAAAGGACCTTTAAAGGTCATCTAGTCTGACCGCCCCCTGGAATAAGCAGGGACATCTTCAGCTAGATCAGAATGTTCAGAGCCCCATCCAACTAGATATGGAATATTTCCAAGGATGGGGCATCTACCACCTCTCTGGGCAATCGGTTCCAGTGTTTCACCACCCTCATCATAAAAAAATTCTTCCTTATATCTAGTCTAAATCTACCCGCTCTTAGTTTGAAAACCATTACCCCTTGTTCTCTTGCAACAGGCCCAACTAAAAAGTTTGTCCCCATCTTTCCTATAGGCCCCCTTTAAGTACTGGATGGCTGTAATAAGGTCTGCCCAGAGCCTTCTCTTCTCCAGGCTGAACAACCCGAACTCCTTCAGCCTGTCCTCATAGGAGAGGTGCTCCAGCCCTCTGATCATCTTTGTGGCCCTCCTCTGGACTCGCTGCAACAGGTCCATGTCCTTCTTGTGTTGGGGGCTCCAGAGCTGGACACAGTATTCCAGGTGGGGTCTCACGAGAGCAGAGTAGAGGGGCAGAATAACCTCCCTCAACCTGCTGGCCATGCTTTTGATGCAGCCCAGGATACGGTTGGACGCCTGAGCTGCTACCACACATTCCCAGCTCACATCCAGCTTTTCATCCACCAGTACCCCCAAGCCCTCAGCAGAGCTGCTCTCAATCACTTCATCACCTAGCCTGTATTGATGCTGGCGGTTTCCCTGACCCAGGTTCAGGACCTTGCACTTAGCCTTGTTGAACCTCATGATGGTCACACAGGCCCACTTCTCAAGCTTCTCCAGGTCCCTCTGGATGGCATCCTGTCCCTCAGATGAGTCAACCACACCCCTCACCTTGGTGTCGTCTGCAAACTTGCTGAGGGTGCACTCAATCCCACTGTCTATGTCACTGGTGAAGATACTACACAGTACTGGTCCCAATATGGACCCCTGAGGGACACTACTTGTCACTGATATCCACCTGCACATTAAGCAATTGACCACTACACTCTGTATGCGACCATCCAACCAGTTCCTCATCCACTGAACAGTCCAACCATCAAATCCATATCTCTCTAATTTACACACAGTATCTTCTGCTTCAAGGTCTCCTGCCTCCAGCAGCATCCCCAGCACACTGTTACAAACACCTCTGGGCCCTGCCAAGGTTCTACCAGTGCACCATCTATCTGGATGCCTCCGGTTGACTCTATGTTTTAAGGACTGTGTATTGTATATCGTGCACAAGTAAAGCCAAAGAAACTTTCAGCTGGTTCATTTGGTGATGCAATGGGTAATCAACATAAGGAGGGTGTGCAACTATCTGAGAGGCCAAGGTAGCCCGCGCTAAAACTGACGTGGACACCTTCGCGCGTGCCTCAGCCCCCGCAGTTGCCAAATCAGTGGCTCTTTGCAGCATCCCTGCTGCAGGGTAAGAGGGCCAAGCTGCAGTGACATTCATTGCCCGCTCTCTGGGGACATGCTTGGAAAGGGCAGAGCCACAGAGCCAAGCAGGCTTTGCATTTGCTCTCAGTGTGACGGCATCGTGATAGCCTCTTAGCTTTTCTAAGAGGATTTTAGGCTGAGGAAAGAGTAGCTAAGATAAACATATCTCGCAATAAAGGATATCCTGCTCAGTCAAAAAAAAAAAAAATCTTCAGGAACACCAAGCACCATAAAAAGCTAGACTTTGCAACTCTAGAAACTTCATGTGAAGAAGTTCCTATCCTATGCAACTTTTACCACTGGCCTCAGAGAGACAGTGCCTGGGACCCTGGCAAGACTCTTACCTAATACTTAACGATCTATAAAGGGGCTTAAACTACCAAAAGATTTTCAGGAAAGCCTCCAAGGTATTTGGATTTGCAGGGATACAGAAGGGAAATCTTAGGTGCTTACATAGTTACTACCTCTAAAATCCACCATTTAGTCTGTAGTTAGAATAGAGCAGCCTAGGCCCCCCCATGCACAGCATTGCCACCTGGAGACTGGCCACTGGGCGATCTCTTGGCCCTTGTTACCCATGGCACAGTCTCCAACCCTGGCAAGACAAGCATCTGTGCCCAACTCAGGGCGTTGGCTTGAGGTGTGTCTGAAACCAGCAGAAAAACACAAAAAAAAAACAGAAAAAAAGAAGCTAGGTGTCCCCCTAGAGAAGAACACCCTTTGGAAGATCAGACTGGCGTTAAACCCAATAAACAATAAAAATATTGACGCTTTGGAGCCTAAACCCGCTCCCTCTAATTGTCCACTAGAGGGTTTCTTGTACTTTCCACCGAAATGCCTGGCACAACCGGCTCTCAGAGACAGGGTTCAGGGACCCCAGAGGCAGGATGGCAAGGACAGAGGCAGGGACAGCCCACACACCAAGGACCACCACAGCCTGTGCCCACACTGGCATCCTGAGGTGGGACTGGGTGCATGTAGGTATATATCCATGCAGGCTTCCCTGTGAGCTCTGGCATTGTCAGGAGCAAGTGCAGTGCCATCTCAGGGGTGCCCAGTCTAGAAGTCCTCTATCAAAACCCAGAGGAGAATAGTGGCTTTCCCGGAGAAAGTGGCATGTACCCAGGTAGCAGCTGCATTTGCCACCACATTAATGCTCGTTTCTCACATGGAGTCCATGCAAAACTCTCACTCACACCATGAAGGAGGATGAGACTCATCTCCAGATTTGCCATGGGGTCGCAATACATGAGGAAGAGCCAGTGAGAAGGGACAGGAAAACTGATTTTTGAGCCTGATGCCTAGAACAGGATTTAGGAGATGTCATTCAGATTAACTCCCTGATGCTGCTGCATCTACAGGTGCCAGCCATGCACATTTCAATTACTGTCTCATGGTCATGAAGATTTGACATGTAGGTGGCTAGATATGAGGAACAGTGCTTTAAAAAACATCAGTGGGTATTTGTACAAACATTGTAGGTACAGGGTGGCAGGGTGCGGTAGTGAAAGCTTTATTAGCTCCTGTGTACATACCCATAGACTCTCTCCATCTGTCAGGAGTGTGAGCATTTTAATCTCCAAGCACTTACAAGGCACATCAACATCACTTTCCCCTTTAAACAGCAACAGAACAGAGCTGGAAAGAGGCAAAGTGCTTTCCTCCAGACCATCCAGAGGGCTGATGACAAAGGTGGAGCAGTCCTTGGCAATTGTGAAACAAAAATCCTTTAAGTTAAATGACATATTTTGAGTGTTGTTGGGTTTTTTAAACACAAAATTTAAAAAAAACAAAACAGATCAAATGGGAGAAGAACTCTGGAAAAAAAAACAGCATTTCTTTAAAAAGTTAAGTAAAATATTTTGATTCTTTTAAAAATTAGCAGCAAACCTGAATGCCGGTGTCATGGTTTTCTCCCAATGCAATCCTCAGCTTTTTGCAGCGAGCTATTTTTGGTGGCAAATTTACGTAGATCTGGTGGTCAGCTGGGGATCCTTGGCTGGCTGCCCCCTCGGCTGTGCCTGCGCTGCAGAGCCCCGCTAACACGCACTGGCTGGTGGTGCGAAGAGGTGTGATCCTACACCAGAATAGCTGCCTTGGCAAAGCCCCAAGCCTGTGCTGTGTCTACGCTGCGAGCACTTTGCCTGTATGACTATGCTATTATCATCAGACTTGTTTGTAAAATGTCTAGCCGACACTGAACGCGAGGGTCAGATTTTCAAAGCACGTAGCGCTCATAATTGGAGCCAGATTTCTGGAGGAGCTCTGCTCCCATTTAAACACCTAAAGAGAGTGACTGGATTGTCTCCTCCAGCTGTTCCCGCTGCGGGAAATGAGAGCTGCTACAGGTTGACTCCAGCCCTAGATAAATAATAATGAATGAAAGTCATTATAGGGGATGAATTTGCAAATATTTAAAGTTTCAAAGCATGAATTTTGTTAATTAAATAATGCTAATAATGCAGCATTGGTCTGACCTGAAGGTTAATGTAAAATCGCCGTCTTTGGTGAGAATCTCTCTCTTCACAAATTCCCTGGGGTAAATGAAACTTTTTCAGATTTCATCTGGCTTTGAAAGCTGAACTGATTGAATTAAAACTTTTCTGTGGGGTTCATTCATCCCTTCTGTACGCCTCCAGATAAACCCGTGGCCATCAAGAAATAATATAGCCTGCACAGATTATGGATTCAAAAGTTTATCTTTCTTAATAACTTTGTTCAATTCTTTTTTTTTGCTTGTTTTACACTGGGCAGTATTGTGAAAGACAGCTATGATGATTTATAGGAATCCATGTTAGGACGGTATAAAACGCAGTTACTTGTGCAGAAAAAAGAAATAACAGGAGCAGTCTTTCATTATGTAATGTAATTGAGTTTAAATGCTACCAAAATAATTCTGTGGCTCTCATTTAATTTGCCCGATTTTCACTGTCTTCTCTTTTTCCCTCCCCAGACCTTTCCGTATACAGTGAGAGACAGATACCCTAGTGACATGTGTGCTGAGGAAACTTTAGCTACAATATTAGAAATCTCCATTTAATTTGATCATAGGTGTCACTGAGTTCAGAAATATTTGTATGATTTTGTAGCTGTCACAAAAAATTTTTTTTGCAAGTCTAGGACTGCAATTTCACTTTAGAGCCTGAAAAGCGCTAAATTAAAATTATAAAAAAGCGTTTTAAAGGCAGGAGTAGTGCTGTGCTTTTAGAGAGAGATTTAGGAAAGAAAATCACTGCTCTACCATGGTCCTTAGATCACTTCTGTGGGACTAGATTTTTAAAATGCTAATAAGTTGCCTATCATAATCTTTCCAAAACCTGACCCGAGACTTTGTGCTTCAATTTCTGACCTCTAATCTCATATCTCAGAGGGCTGATATGATGATAAACATGGTAAAAGCTGTGAAATTATTAGACAGTACAGTACTCGAAGAGATGTGTTTGCCCTCCTTCCCACAAGTCACAGGATAACTCACAGCACAAACACCAGAGACATGCAGTTAAATGTACAGCATTTACTCTGAGATGTCTTTTTTTTCACTCAAGAAGTCTGATGATTTCTAACTGTGAATGTGAGCTCCTAGTTCACTCTTTCAGGCTGTGATGCATTATCTGTGGGGTGTATATCATGCCAAGCACAGGTTTTAAGTGAGCTCCCCTCTGCCCATGGAGACCTCTGGCACTTGGTTGCAGATTGAAGCACGAAAATCAAAACTCAAACACGCAAAAGAAATAAGAGAAGGAGCAGATAGTTAAATCTCTGCTTAAAATTTTAGGGAGAAATCCTGGCTCCATCTCTAGCCTCTCTACACTGTTTGGAAAAGTTGGAGTGTTTTGAACCCCCCTGATTTCTGCATGAGGAGGGTTGCCAGCTGCTGGGCTAACACAACTGTACATCTTTTGAGGCCAAGCTGGCATCTCTGGGAAGTGCCTCCCTGCTTTCAGCAAAGTATGATCCTCACTTAGGTTTGGGCACTTGAAGTCTTCCCTCCCTGGGGCTTCCTGTGCATCAATGGGCAGAAATGGACTCTCCCAACCATTAGGACTTTAAAGTCAGTGAATTCTTCCATCTCTCCCCAAACCCCTTGAGGACACTCCAGATAAGAAGCAGCTTTTGATAGCCTGCGACTACATAGCCCTTATCACTCCTCTTTAAACACCAGTCAGATTTTCTGCACCGCTTTGGTCTGGCAAGGCTCGGATCTGGATATAGTATTTTAGGTCATGCCACAAGCTTGATATCATGGGTCTGCAGAGGAATCGAAGACCACACTGTTTAATTGCAACCTCGTCCAACCACTAAATAGTCTTCTGTGGAGCAAAAGCCTATCTTTAGTCATTCCCAAAAAACACTGGGCCTTTGCCAGTAGGGGAAAATGCTGGGAACATAAACACAACTGAAGAACGAAAAATGGCAGGACTGAGAGGAGATATTTTCCAATAGACAGCCTGTAATTTGCCATGGATGTGGTAATTTAGCCAAAATAATTGAATTCTATGCGTTTCCAATGGGTTTCTGTTAATTTTGTTGGTGCACTTAGGTTGGGTGGTTCGTAACATGATATGAAATCTTTCATTTCGGGTTTGCTGCTCTGAGAACCACCCCAGCCATCATTGATCATAAGCATCACCCAATCATAAACATCATAGTTGTTCCCCTCGGGTGTTTTTTTTGGTGGTATACATGAAGGTTTCTCATTCCCCAAGTGGAGAACCATGCTCCCCACATCCAAGAGCGCCATTACTGACTGGTAATCTCATCAGACTTCAACTTATCCGACTCCTCTTTGAGAGTCTTAGTCAGAATGGATGGCAGCCAGCTCATGCATTCAAGGGGTTTGAATGGCAGGCTTTCTGCTGAGTGGACAGACAGCTTCCCAACTGCCTCTCAAGGAAAAATAGGAAACAAAGACATCACAGTTGTTTGAAAATATTTCATAGGTGGAAAAATGGATAATAAGGCTGGGAGAGAGCTTTAGAAGGCATTTCATCCTTTCCCTGCCCCAAGACAAGATCAGTTAGATCTGGTCAACTTGTTACAGGCATTTGTCTGGTCTTTTTAAAAATTTCCTGTGATGGGCACTGCATGATTTGCTCAAACTCAGCCACTGGCCTTTTTCCTAATGCCTAACTGAAATCTTTCTTCTTGCAGGGTCAGCCCTCCTCTTCTTGTCCCTAGGGAGACATGGAAGATGGTTTATTGTTTTCCTCAAGTAGTGTTTTTTCAGTGTGAGGTCAACTCAATGATGGGAAATAATTTGCCACACTCTCCCTGTCTGTATAACAGCTTCCTAGACAACAGACATAGTTGTGCTACTGCTATGAGCAAATGTAATTCATACAGGAGCTCATTTATGTAAACTACATTAACCACTCCACTGGATACTGAAAATCACAGAGGTGGAGACTCTTTGACATATTTCACTTTTCCCTACTATCCTTCTCCAGTTTACCCTCTTGGTTTCACAGGTGATTTTGTCTGTCGCACAAGGGCTTGTGAACTTGATGCCTCACTGGCTAATAGCCACAGCTACTAACCAACCTTTTCTCTCAAATTGTTTCCTTGTTGAGTATAATTAACTAAATTGGATGGAGGAAGAAAGAACTGCACCCAGCCCCTGATTAATTTGGAGTGTGCTGCTCAGTCTCCCGAAGACCTAAAGAAGTACTTGTGTGTCCACCAGTGTATCTGCCTTTTCCAAGGTCTCATAGAAGGTGCTGTGTCCCATAATAACTTAACCTCCCTTTAAAGAGTAGCCAATGGATAAACTGATCCTCTTCCAAATCCTCATTCCTCAGAGAGGAGACCTAGAGCCCATGAAACACATCTCTGGTGGGGTGTGCTGATGCTGAAAGCAATCAAAGCCCAAGCTAAGGTGCACTGCAAGGCACACTCGTCTGTGGTTTGGGCAGAGCCAGCGATGCTGGGAGTTGCTTCAAGAAGGCAGAAAAGAGTGTGGGTAGATGTTGTGAGCTGCCCACAGGGAATGCAGAGAGATGTAAGACTGGAGGTTGGAGATGGAGATGAGGACCAAGGAAAGGTGGGATCAACAGAGAAAGGAAAACACAGCATGAAAAAGGTCTGTTTAAAATAAAATAGTACCCTCTTCCCTAGGAATGCCTCTTTTTGTCCATCCACTGCTGTGCCTTGTTTTGTACCCCTGCACAGCTGAGGGCTGGGTCCCTATTAGGGTTTGGGTGCTTCACTGCCCTTTCTAATTACTGTGCCACGTCGCCCTGCCAACCCAGGATGGCTATGGATCTTGGCCTGAGAACCTCACAGGTGTTTAAATGAAAAATAAAAACCACCCTGAGGCTGGAAAAGCCCAGACATGCCTTGCTGCTTTCCAGCTTTGCCGTGGAGTACTGCTGCTCACCTTAAGTGACTTTCTCTGCTATGGGCAAAAGGAGAATGAAGGCCAATCTCTCAGCCTGGTGGATCCCTCAGAGATGTTATCTGCTTTTTTCTTGCCTTTATTGATTTGACCAAATGAAGTCCCCTGCATGTGTACAGCACCGGCTATAGCAGCAGCCTCTGTTGTTCTCTGGGCTGAGACGTGCTGGCTATTTAAATAAAACAACTCGTTGTCTGCAACTTCCAACTCTGTAACTGACGTAATTTTGAATTGCTGTCAGAACATACCATCCTCACAATCACTTCCCTCCTGCTAGGACATCTTTTCCTGTGTCCTTTAAGCAACACTTACAGCCAAGTGTCCGTGCCGTGAGCGAAACACGTATTTTCATGGTTTAGCTTCTGTAAAGCTAGGAGCACACAGCAGAAAGGAGAGGGATCATTAAACTACAGTGATACGCTTACAAATCCTGCTTTGAATCTACAAGGACAGTAAAGAAAGTAATTTTGATAAGGACACTCTCAAACTGAGCAGTTTTCCTTCATTTTATTTAGAGGAAGGGCTGCAGAACCAAACTTGGTGAGCAGGACTATGGGATGCAGGGTATCTGTGCAGCATGGTCTGGGTATGAAGTGAGGCCTTGAAATGTCTGAAAAGACCCTAGTGTGACATACCCACAGATCTAACCATAGATCTAGATAGCACATCCGGATATTCAGGGTTGATGGAGTTCTGGGGTAGATTCTGGTATTGCTGGAGCCATCACCTGCATTCCTGCAACACGAAAGATCTCCCTCCCCACCTCTATCGCATTTTACAATCTTGATGAAGAAAGACTGCCTTCGTTTCTTTCTGACACGAGTCAGAAGTATCAACCTGTTTAGCACACCACAAAAACCTTCTGTCCCATTAATAGTCTGTCTGTAAATAGACACAGGGCAATACTCTGTAAAAAACCCTGGACTGTTAGGGCACATATATGGGGACTTTTGCCTCACACTTAGCCTGCGCTCCAGCTCTTTTACTATGCACAGGAATTCCTGAAAGGAACAGCCACTGCCCTTGGAAATTCCCGGCATGGGAGAACTGGAGCAGGTGGTTTTGCACAGACATTGGATCTGTGCAAAGTCACTTTGATCCTCATGTGAATACAAACGAAGGAGTGGCCAAACACACAGTTTTTATTTCTCCCTTGTCAGAAAGGTGCGGGGGAAAGCAGAAAAAACCCATTCTTGCTGTGTTGGAAACAGAACCTCTTCACACTGCACTGTGCCTTGCAGTCACAGAGCCACACAAATGTGGGCAGTTTGTTGCTTTCCTTAGCCTGAGCCTGTAAGTGCATATGAAATTGTACTTCAAAGCCAGCAGTAATGTAATGCTCAATAAAACTTATGCCAAAGATGGAGCTTAATATGACATGGATCATACAGTAAAATAGCAGTGTGGGGAGATTAAGTGGCTTTTTTTAAAAAATGACACTATATAAAATTAAAGCTGAAACATAATTTATCTCTTTACAGGAAAAGTAAGGAACTGCTGACTGCACAATGACAAAAATAAATTGCATTGGCCCGTGACTGCATCAAGTGTTGTTACAGAGTTTTTGTGACTGATGGGCTATGATGGGAACCACATGACAGTTGCTACCGTTTTAACAGTTTGTAGAGGCAAGCACACGCTTCACCATGATGGCTGATAACCATCGTACTGTAATTCCAAATGGGACTTGCTTTTGTCATTGTGTTTTGCTCCTTTCCAGGGGACTATTTTTGTTTCACTTCCCAATTTCAGCAACTCCATTCTGATCTTGGCTCTCCATCAGCCGTGCTGAGGGTTCTGGGCTCAAGGAGTTGTGAAGTAATTCTATATCCTCTGAGGCTTCAGAGAGGAAATAGTCACAGATTTATTGGGCTTTAAGGGAGTTTTGGGGTGAAACCAGATGAAGGCATCCTGCATCCTGGCTTAGATTCAGAAGAAAGTCAATATGTGTTATTACATGTTAAAGAAGTCACTTAGAAAAGTTATTTTGGAATAAAAGTAGGATGGAGACTTGGAAAAAAGTTAATAATAAAATGCACTCTTATGTGCAAAATTCAGTATACAACATATCTAAGGGTGGAGAGCTTTCAGTGTCTTCTGATCACATGCACTTTTATTATGAAACTGCAATCTATTTAAAAGTTGTCTCTTTATCAAATTGTTCAGACCAACATTATTTGTAACCTCAAGTAAAGAAGAGATGATCTTTAAATCAATGAGTATTTCAGCAGGAGGTACTTGTGTTCCTATATTATATTTCAGTGAAAAAAAGTCGGCTTGCCCTGTAATTTGGAGTGAGCACAGTGCTGCCTATCCCCACGGCCGAGGCAAGATGCTGTAGCCGCCGCAACAGTGCACCACTTCCCTGTTGTGCAAGTGTCTAGCGCAAGGTCAGCCACCGAAGAAGCCGGCAATCCAGCATGCTCAGAGGGAGAGTAATTCCATCTCATCTGGCTTATGTGCTGATGGCCCCTGTTTGTTGTAGTTCATCTGGTTTTCATTCGTTTTCCCCAGGTGCCCTCACTGAACTCATCGATGGCTGTTTAGGAAAAGTGTAAGAATGTTTCAAGGGATATCTCAAAGGCAGATCTTCAGACCTTCCATTGTGTCATTGCTGACTGTGATGACCTTCGTTGCTTCTCTTTTCCCTCATGGTTCAATAGTAAATTGAGCTATAGTGTTTGATCTATGTTGTCCCCTGAAGGAGAGGGAAACTATGTGCTCGTAGGAAGAGTTAACCACTTCTATAAAGAGCACTAACGACGTTTCTTTGGCATGTTTTACCTGCCTTCACAGCTCCTGCTTGCCCAGAGCTCTCTCTTAGCTCCTGAGAGGCAGCTTGCTGAATTCATCAAGGATTCAAATGAGAAGTGGAGAAAACCAGTACAAAACTTTTGGAAAGCTGTGTCTGAGGTTATTGCTCGTTTAACCAGGACAAGCAACATCGCAGACTCTTGGTTTTGAGCAGAAGAAGAAGGGAATGGGATAAAGGAGGGAAAATTTTGGGGGGAAGAGTACAACTGCAGAAAGGGAGAAGAGGCACAAGATATCCAACCACTCTTTGCCTCTCTGTGATGGAGACCAGCCATGCAGTAAATCCTGGCAGGAGAAGCTACACGGTGAGGTTGTAATTGCTCTGATAACAGAAGAAATATCGCCTAGACAGTATCTCATTCAAAACTTGCAATTAGCAGAGTGATCTATTCTTGCTGTGGAAGAGGTGGTCCTGGTTGACTCGAGGCTCTGGGATGTTCTCTGTCTGCAATGTTTATTGGCTTTTTTCATACAAGAACCAGGGCCCCATGGAAGGCAGCAGTGAGTCCACATATGAGGAAGGCTGATAACAATTTCAGCAGTGCCTCACAGCTGTAATTACTGCCCATGAAATGGGAAGACTGAAACTCTTTGCACCTAAACAGCAACCAAAATCCTGGAGAAACAGTTAGATGCAGACTAATTTTCTGGAGGATTGGTCAGACAGCTAATCTAAAACACTGTTGCACTCTGGTACATTCCCAGGTAAAGACTTGTTCATACAGGGGAGACCTGGTCCTGGACCTTTTCTCAGGTAGAGATAAATGGAATTCCAAGTCTTGAAAACTATGGCAAAATGTGTGATAGCCCAGCTGACATTATCACATGGCAAGCTTTTTGTCTATGCTCACACGTGTGTCTACCAGTATAGTCACATCTCTAGTCAGCAAAAATGAGATGCTCTTTAAAGGAATAAACCTGAAATTTAATCACAAAACTAAGTCATGCTACTTCTTGAATAAGCTTTATTTCACTTAACTTTAGGTGTAGACTAAATGGCGAGTTGCCCTTGGCTCCTTTTACGGAATAAAGAAGGCTTTTCTAGGGCAAGACTCATTCTGCTAGAAAGCATCAGACAAAGTTAAGTGACCTGAACTGTAGAAGCTCCTATTTTTCTCCATGGACCATAAAATAAGCTGAGGGAGACTAACTATAGAGAAGTGAAGTCAGAGGGATTTTTCTGAATTGGGATCTCTGAGATGGTTCCTGGGACAGACATACTAGTAAAATGTACAACTTTAAAGGTTCATAAGTTTCTATGAAACTATGAAAAACTCAGAGTTGGGCACCAAATATTATGAAGCTGGCTTAGGAGAAACAACTTCTTGAAACTTAAGGGTCTGCCTTACTCTGCAAATGTCAGAGTTAGGGTTATACTTAAAGAACTGATCTCATCATTACACGTTTCCAAGAGCTGTGGCTCTGAGTGCTCGTGTCCTCTCAAATACTGTGAGTCATGATTACATCCTCAGAGGTAGATACGTTTCGCTGGACTTGTCTAAGCCCATCTGAAGTAATGGAGCTGCAAAAATGTCGGCAAGAACTGAATCTGGACTTCATGAGGTTGCACATAATGACGAGTGTTTGGCCTCCTACACTGGTGGTGATGAGGCAAAAGAGGGAAAGAATCCAGCATGGAGATGGCAGGGCTGCCAGGAGAGGGAAAAAATGCGTAAACTTAAAGCGTTTACTACAAAATGTAGGGAAAGACTATGAACATGGAGTCCCAGGAGACGTGTACTGATAGTTGCCATTTGGAGGAGAGCTGGATTTTGCATTAGCAGATCTTCCCTGTATGCATCTCAGCGGACTTTGTTTTACTCGGAAAAATGTGTGAAGACTGATCTGCAGCATCCTGATACTTTTGTCCAGATGTGAAGATGTCTCTCTATGCTTTCAAAAACATCCAGTCATGCCTACAAAAAATGAGGCAGTGCTTACAGTTGAGAAGTTTCCTGCAGTGCCTTCCAAGATCATCTCATTGTTTCCTGCCCATCTATACCCCTGTTGGTTCCTGTCCTGCTTATATTATACATTTTTTGGCGGTGGGGACATTCTTTCGGTAATATGTTTGCAGAGTGCTGTGCACTTCAGGGCTCTCAAGGATTCACTGCAACCATAATATTATGTTTTGTTAACTTGGGACAACCTGCCGTGTTCCCTGGTACAATCTGATGAGCCTGGAGGATAAGTAGAAGTCATTCTGCAGAAAACGTATCCTTTTACAGTTCCAGGAACCTGCAAGCCCCAGCATGACATTTCCACACCGTTTGGAAATTTGTGTGCTGAAGCTCTGCCTGTACCAGTAAAGGAAATGACCCTGGGAACATCCCTGGCCCTGGGACCAGCTGCCTGTTAGGAATGGCTCCTGGAGTGCTCTATCTCCCCAGCCTTTCTGGGGCATTGCCTGGGAGAGTTTCAGTTGGCACAGGGTGAAAGTTTGCAAAGGAACATTTCATCGACTTTACAGGGTGGGTGATTGTGTTTCATTTAAACTACTAGTACGGGCACAGTCATGGGGCAGAGCAAAGGGTCCTATCTGCAAGGTGGTTTGAATAGGAAGGCACAGGAACCTTCTTGCTACCATTTCTGCACTTGTACCAACAGAGAGTTTGATAATGCTGGGCACATTAGGCTTCTTGAGTGGTGAGGACTGTACTCATCTGCCACTGAACTCAATTGCTTTCAGGTACCTCATTGATGGAACAACGAGGAGAACTGCCTGCTCATAATGAATGTGTCATGTAAACCTAGCATCTTATTCAGCCATTGACTTCATCGCTTTTCCAATGTGCATGACTGACCTTCCAAGTAACAGTGGTATGAAGTCAATACAGTGTGGTATAAACCAATTTACCAGCTACCACTTGACATGAGCACCTCTTCAGCTGTTAAAACTGTCAGCTCCCGTAGACTATACAGTCCTAAATTCAGGTGTTTGCCTATTTTGGCAAGTGACTGCTTTTTGCATAACCTCTAGAAGTTTAAGGAAATTTCTGATTAGAAAATACTACAGTGGCATTTTTATAAACATTCATTCACATGAAAAGTTTTTAAAAGTTTCCTTTTTTCTTCAAGCAAACTCTCTGCTTACAAGCCAGCGACTCAAAATTCAGCTCTGTTTGTAGAGATTCATGATCATTGTGTATCTCTTGAGTTCTGTTCCCTGAGGATTTGTGGTTATGGCTGAACTCTCTTCAGTGCTGAAATAATCCTCAGTGCATGAGGAAAGTATAACATTGGATGCAATTAGTTTATTATGTCCATGGAGAGTTTTGTGGGTGAATTGGCTGTATTCGGTAACAAAGGCAAGAAGGAGAAAGTATATGCCAGTTTCCATCCACGAGGAGGAATTTTGGAGGAGAATAATGATTCAAGTCACTGAGAGCTTATGGGAAGGGACATGGGATCAGCTGATAGTCTGAAGCTGATCTTTGTGACTGGGCACACTTTGTGCCCCTTCTCTGTTTATTCTGGGCAGCTTTCAGTGACTGATAGCCATTTGCTCGAAAGGTATCTGCAAAAAAGTCCTCTGGGATGTGCAGTCACAAGATTGTTTCTAGACATCATTTCCCAGAGAGCATCACTGCAGCTGACGCTGGCTGAGGTCTCACCGTACATGGGGAGACTGACAGAGCAGGAATCAAAACACCAGTCTGTGCATTATGAGATATTCATGGCCTGATTCATCTGAGAAATCTATTTTATTAGGCAATGCCTTGAGTAACTGTCCAAGCTCAGATGTCTAATTTCTTATTTGAAAGAAGAGGAAGAAAGACACTTTGAAAGACACTGGTTCCAGGAGACAGGAAATGTGCCTTTGTGCCTTTTGGATTGTTTTCTACTTGATGCTTTCTTTTAAGATGCATTAAGACTTCAGAAGTGTCAATCTGGTCAAGAGCTAAACAGAAACTTTTCTTTCTCACCTAGGTCAGGATTGGAGCTGGAAGGTATTTTTCTTTTGATTTATATTGTTTAGCCTAACAAATGTGGGTCTGGATCAAGCAAAATGATTTAAATCTTACATATTGGCAGGAGAACCCAAAAATAACTTTTGAGTCTACCTGACACAAAATTTTCCATTTGGGTCCTTTAATTTTGTCAGCAAACTTGGACGACCCCATAATTAATGCTTTTCTACCGAGAGCGACACAAATGTGGCTTCAACCAATGTCCTATCTGGCTATGTCGGTGAAAAAGGCTGTGTTCCAACTTCCATGTTTTTTTGCATGCTTCCCTGCATTATGTTGCATTCCACTGTGTACCTGTCACTGGCCTCATGACTTAGCTGAAAAAATAAATATTTCTCAAAAAAATCTGTCAGCGCTGCTAAAAGAGCAGCTTGTCACAGCAGCACTGTGCTAAGCTGCCAAGCTGAAACTGTCCTTTGGAAAAATTAGTTTCCCATGGAAAATAAGCATCAGCTTCCCATAAAATATACAGACTTGGGACAAAACACTTCTTGGTTCAGACTTGTTTAGCCTGAAGTTATGGCAGCATGTAACTTTTACAGAGAAACCTCTGACGACTGGTCTTTGTTGTGTACATCAAGGTTGGTTTTAGTTTAATTGATTATTTATTTACAGGGTAGGCAGACTTGGGCATTTTTCATTTGTGCTTAGGTAGCCGAGGCTGCAAATTCATAGAGTGCAGTTATTAAAAAAACAGTGAAAAATGCACAGCCTAGACTCAACAATCCTTTTCTATACAATATTCACCAGCATCGAACAGAAACAGCTGTCTCTCCTTCGAGTTTTGTGAGGAAAACTCCTGTTCTCCCCTTGCCACAGCACAGGAATATTGCTGAGCGCAGTGACCTGGAGGACATTCCCCAGCACCCATGACATAGGTCATGGTTTCCCAGGAGCTCCCTCTGCCTCCAAATTACAAATTATTGTGGCAGTTGGCACAGCCCATCGGCAGGGCTTTCAAGAAACACAAGAATCAAAAAGCAACAGAAATGCAACAAAAGCAAAAAAAGTAAATACCACACCGGAGACAGCGCAAAATGCTGCCTCAGCCTTCATATATCATAGCAACCCTAATATAGTCCTGGCGATGAGCCACTCTCCGCGTAAATGTTGGGCATGGTTTGGCAAGTTGTGGGTCAGGAATGCACTTCATGCGCTCCAGCAGCCAAGGAGAGTTCAGTCCTCAGGCGTGGACTGGAGCTACTCCAGAGTGAAACCTCCTCAAACATAGAGAAGTGTAGGTGTTGATTCCTTGGCCCCAAATGGTGAAATCCACTCTTTGTTGGGGCAAGTCAATTGTTAACATAAGCCTTAAAAGATATGGACACTACCGTCAGCTGTTAGTGTTGGGCAGCCTGGGACAAGTCACACTGTCCTCCTTTGCCTCAGCTTCTCTGCCTTATAAGCATAGGTAATGGTGCTAACAGCCTTCTTTAAAGTAGCTAGTGATTTTCCGATAATAGTAACAATTATGACAATGATGTCATCGTTTTGATCATCATATAATGATCACCATGCCTACATGGTCAGAAGATTGAAAAGCATTTTTCTTTTCTTTTCTTTTCTTTTCTTTTCTTTTTTCTTTTCTTTTCTT
>VYXH01007529.1:288017-319666 GCA_013397275.1 Burhinus bistriatus
AAAAAAAAAATCTTAACTCTGATGAGAGCAGAGCATGGAAAAGGACTGCAGGAGGTGTAAGGAATTTTTAAAAATACGTAACATTTCCTCCACTCTAAAGTCAAAGAAACTGAAGAGGACCATGTAAAAAAGGGGGATTTGTGAGCATTTATATTCTTGTGAGAATTACGTATTTTATGTCCATGGGTTTTACTCTCCTAAATTTTCTGTGCCCTTTAGAAAAGTATTCTTTAATTTCCTATCTCGGCTTTTACAGGTTAGCAATTCCAGCCTTTCTCTTGAGCGTGATACCAATTACTGTAGACTGTGGAAATTAATTAACCTCCTTTTGGAGGCTCAGATCCATATGTAATTGTCAGGGTCTGTCTAGTCCAGTAGCCCACTCCCAGCAGCAGCTATGCCAGTGGTTCCAGGTGAGCTGCTTTCCCTGGGGATGACTCCTGCCCACTTGCACTGTTGCTCTGAGGACAAATATGATCATCCTGACATCACACATGCCAAGCACCGGATTACTGAAATACCAGGTGAGATTCACCAGACTGCTGGGTGGGATTCAGTGCACAGATTTAAGCTCTAAAACTAAGTGTCAAAGCATGGACCAGAGGCACAAGTCAGAGGTGCATGGTGCCACCTCAGATGCTCTTGCTGTCTCATGTCACTGCCTTTGGAGCATGGGTCTGCATGGCCTGTGTCATACCTGCCAGCCCTGGGCAGATGTCTGATGCTCTATGGCATCTGAAATGTCACTAAACACCTGTAGCTCTTCATTAATTACAACAGGAGATTAGAAAAAGCTTCTGTATAGATCTCCATATAGGGGTACTTAATTATTTTTTTTCTTAATTTTCAAGCTGAGTCCCACTCCTGATGGAAAAGCTCCACCGGTAAAACTTACTGTAAAGCAAAATTTTCTCCCATCAAGGAGGAAGGCAGATAAAGAAAACCTGCAGAGATGTTGGTCCTTGTGCCCTGAGCAGCTGAAATCCCACAGCTGTTAGACTGCTCATGAAGAACAGAAGGATTAATTAAACTACAATTCTGTGCCTTTTGGTAACTTACCTTCACTTGAGGAACTACTGGGTTGCTAAATGTATTTGGGAGTGTTTTCAGGCCCTATGACCAACTGGCATAGGACAGTCCAACTCTAGGGAAGCCACCTGCAAGCTGCCTCTGGGGCTGTCACGCTTGGGTTCTCCAGTGGAGATGCATCCACTGCATCCCATAGGAACAAGACTGGCCCAGCTGGACCTGCTGGTTCAAGACTGCACCATGACCATATTTAATGAGTTTATCCTTGGCCAGTGAGGCACTCACTGCATTGAGAGCCTGCCACTCTAAGTCACAGTATTAAAGCCAGGCCCTGAGGACAACAGGTTCAATAGGAGCATGTTGCCTCTTCTACAGAGTAGAAGCAGCAGGGGACATTCCATGCATTGCCAAGGGAGCTAAACACTCTCATACAGCACTCCTTTTAAGACAAGGGGATCTTAGCTTGCCAAAATACCAAATAAATCCTTGAAGATTTGCTTCTTCATCTGTAATGGCCAGATCTCAGCAGTTCAGCTAGGGTGAGAAACGTGATCCAAAATTTTTTGTGAACTTGCCCACCTTTCATCTCTGCTCTACTTGGCTTGAGAAATATTTCACAATATCTCTTCTAGCCTGCTGACACCTAGGAAGCAAGGGAACAGTGTTGTTCAGAAAGGTAATCATGAATTGGATCTTGTCCTTCAAACATCATGTCATGTATTTGGAGTAAAGGATCAGTTCTTGATTCTCTTGGGCTTTTACCGACCCAATTTGGATCTGGGATAGCAACCAAACAGGCATGACAGAGGGGATGATAGTTTGCAGCAAGAGGAGAGAGAGCGTGGCTATGGATGGGAGCAGAAAGACACTTCTTGTACTGATTCTGCTGCGGGATAATTCAGCAAATGTGGCTTCACCCCCAAGGAATTTAGCAGGCGCCTGGGTTTGCTCCAGAGCTGGGTCCAGCTCCACCACAGTGTAAGGACCATTCAGCTATCTCAGCACTGTGAGCTTTGCTCCATGTACAGGACTCTTGACAGCTAGCAAAAACACAGGGACCTCTGATATCCCTTCCTTTGCAATTAAATGATTTTTTTTTAGCGTGTTATCTGCTACCTTGGACCTTTCTCATTCATTTATTTGCCTTTAAGCGGCTGTCTCCACCACTGTGTCTGCTCTGCCTGACATATCCCTAATCTTTTTTCCGAGGAGTGGAACTTCCTGGCTTGCTTTAAAAACTAGATATGTGTCTATATGCATAAATCTCTAAGTCTTAATAATTTGACTGCTTGGTTATCTCTACGATTGCCATTTTCATTTTTCTTGGCACAAGAAAAGTAGAACAGTCTTACTAAAGCAGACAAGGTTTAGTCCTCAAATCTTGCAATAGCTTTTATTTTCTGACCAGGTGAAGAAAAACCTGGAAGTCTTTTAACCTATCTTGTACCCAATACACACCTTTCTGGCCCCAGCTGTGCCTCTGGAAGTGGTTCCCATCCCCAGCTGATCATTTCTTTATCTCTGTACATTTGGAGCATGCAAATATGGTCTATGTAACTTCAACAAGATCAGGTGTGTTAGCTGAGCCCAGTAATTGAACAGGCTGGATTAGCTACCTTGGCTAATTTTCCTGGATGTGGTCAACAGAGCTTTCACATGAACTGCTCTGCAAATAGGGCTGGGAGGTTACCCCTGGCAGTGGGCTGGTAGAAGCTGCTATGACAGAGGACATTTTCTAGCAGCATAGCTCAGTCTGACGTTCTTGCTAATAAAAAGCAAAGCAAAAAACCCCTTATTCTTGGAAAGGCATTGATTTCCGGTATTTCCTGTTCAGTAGAGGGCGATGAGTACCATCATCCCACACTGAGATAGGTGGAAATTATTATTTATTGGAAAGTGTCTTTCTTTCCATTGATTATAAGAACTCTGTTAGACATAATATCATTATTTTGATGGCTAGATCTGGGTGAGATGTCTCCCATTCACTCTGTCACTGTCTGAACTGGCATTATGACACCTCAATTATGTAAGGTAGCGCACTTGTGAGCAGCGTGAAAGTAGACTGGTATACCTCCCAGTATGGATCCTCTACATAATTGCTATGGACATGGAAGGAATAAGTGAGTAGAGTAGCTTTTTCTTGCACAAACACACTTACTATCTGCTATATAATAGTTGTTATTTCTCCCCTCTACTTAAGAGCATCCTGGGTCCTGGGTGATCAGCAGATGAGCTGAAGAGATGTGGAAGGAGAGGAGTGGAAGGGGCTGCTACTCTTTTCCATATTGGTGCAAAGGGCTGAGCTTGTGACCCCACACAAAATGGCCAGTACAGCTGAGCCAGTGCAGCTGGAGAGTTCATCCAGGTTATTCTTCCCTGGATTCAGAACCAGAAAAAAAAAAAAAAAAAAAAAAAAAAAAAAAAAAAAGAGAAAAAAAAAGAAAAAAAAAATCCCAACAGAAAAAAAATGAGGAGTCTGCCTCCTCATGTCCCAGTTCTTTCGCAGGCAGTTTGGCTTACAGTGCCCTTCCCTCCTGGCCTGCAAAACTATCAGGCTTGGGCTGTGCGTAGGCACAAAGTAGTATGCTATTCAAACAAACGAATGTACAATTTGAGATGCCTGTGGCCTTGCTGTGTCCCAGCTAGATATATTAATAGGTCACAAGTTAAACCTGGGTGTCTGCTTGCTAACATTTTGAAAATAAAAGCCTATGTGCCAAACGTCAATAAGGTCACTCGCACAAGGCATCTATTTAGTCTCAGAGTCAGCAAAGCCAGATCAGTGGTCTGGGGAGAAGAAACAGCTACTTGAACTTTATAGGTTAAGAAAATCCCCAGCTAAAGTGGATCATCGTTAATAAGTTTCCAGTTACATCCAAAGAAACGTCAACATCGATGTTTTGCAATCAGGATGGTGAGTAATTTTACCTACCCACATTTTTCTAGGCTTTGGTTTTACAAGGTGTTCCCAGATTGAAGCCGTATTGTTCCTTCTCAGGTCTAGTTTGCAGATTTCAAGTGCAAAGCAGAATTTCTCTCTCCCACTCATTTCTTTTTATATCTAATCTACACTTAAAGAGGAGTCTCAAAGTCTCCCTTTTTTTTTAAGCAGCTAGTCATTGCTGACAACTGGGAACTGTAAACATGATCTTTTGGGCTCAGCTGACCCCTTTTTAAAGGACTGAACTGAACTGTGACTTCATATTAAAAGTGTGCAAAAATCAGCCAGTGATTCAGTCATTGTCTCATCTCGACCTTTCATGTGTGATGCTATAATAAAAGACAGTCTGAAGGACAGCCATAGCAACACTTGTACTTCTGTGTCATATTTCATGGTTTTACTGAAATTAATTAATTATGGCTTCCAGATATGCAAATGACCAATATTATGACAGACATAATCAAAAGCCTCACAGAGGACTGGCCAGAAAAATCACAGAGAATGAACAGAGCAGTGGGAAACAATATAAACTGGCCAGAGCCCAGACCTTGGTGGGTTTAACTCGCATACCTACCACATCGGTTGGCTATTGTCCTTATTCTTTTACTTATGACTTATTTATGTCCATATAGCTGTGTGATACCTCATAAAAGTAATCAACATTACACACAGGGATATAGATGCTAGATATGCTACGTTGATGATTTCTTTTTGTTGGATTTACAGAGACAATTAGGTCGAAGGTGAAAATGTTTATTCACACCAATGAGCCAGTCTCAGCTTCCTGATAGACTCATCAAAGGGCAATAATTACTTTCCCTGAGACCTTTCAATCTGCTCCATTCTTACAGCTGGAGGAGGAAATTGCTTTCCCATCCTGGGAAAACTTAGAAGATTTTGATTGCTTCCTCCTATTCAGAGGGATCCTCGGGATGTATCATATTACCAGCTTGAGCGCCTGCCACTAGGTCTCGCACAGAGAGCACAGAGTGCCGTCCAGAATTTGGCCCAGGTACGGAGTCAGTCCTTCAGCCAGGATCTGTCACAACAGACTTGGACTGAATGCACATTTGGCCTTCTCCAAAACAATGAAGTAAAAGCTGGTGAAGTACTGTGGACCTAGGTTTTGTGGGGTTTTCTTGCTCTTATTTGAGATGGGAATGGCCTTTCATCTGGTCCAAGACAGAGAGCAAGTAGAAAGGGAGGAGAGCAGCAGTTTCCCATGCAACCCCCAACTTGGGAAAGCAGGTGGAGTAGAGAGGAGAAGCCACCTTTCAATTGTGTTTTAATGAACAAGTTGTTTGTTCTTCCGTGTCCTTTGATGAATGGGTGTTTTCCTCCAAAAGCTGACGTTTGTCTTTCATTATGCCCAGCATATGCTCTACTAGGCAGGACCGTTTTTCTACTCTAGATAAATAAACATGAAAATGAATTTATCTTGCAGAAGCATGTTCTCTTTCAAGTCTGGCACAAGCCTGCCCTCTCCCCCAATAAATCTCTGGGTAATTGTGAACTCCTCAGCAAGCCCTCCCCCTTACATCAAATGGAGACATTTTGCAAGCTCCCATCTCCGTACAGCTCAGGAAAGCTGCCGCTGACTCCAGGCATTTAGAGGCAGTGATTTAACTGTCTTTAACTAGCTGAATTTGAGAGCTCTTTATCATGAAAAAGAAACTTTTCCAAACCAGAAAGAATCCAAACCCTTTTCCCAGCTAGTGGTGGATAGCATTTTGACCCTCAAATTGTGGGGGTGATGTGAAACAACACTGCCTGCAGGCTCTTTCATGGGATCTACTGTTGGCAGGAAGCTGGGGAGTATATTATGATGCCAGTTAAAGTCTCCCCTTTGAGAAACAACATGTTCATTTGGTGCACAGGCCTGTGGATAAAGCTAGTTGAATCTTTAAATGCATTTTGGTATCCTTCCAAACTTAGTCCTATCTGTTGTTTGTACGTTATTGGTTCACAACCTGATCCTGCACATAGTTTCTTTGGTTTTAGACATGGCAAAACATGTCCAGAAATGACAATCTCTGAACCTCCTTGTCATTGTTTGCCTTAAAACCACTGAAATGTACACTGAAACCAAAGTACACTGGAGCACTTTGCAGTTACTCACCTTCAGCACACGAGAGATGTGTCTTTTGAACCAGTTCAGACAAAGAGAGAAAGCTGGATGATAGTCCTTCACATTTCTGGACAAATAGTCACTCAACCTTATGTCAACAGAACTTTCACAATCTGTCGGTATTTTCACAAATACCACAAGTAGTTTAACCGCATAATGGCCCTGATTCATGAAAGTACTTAAGCATGTGCTTGACTCTAACTGCATGTTGGTATCTCCTTGAAGTCAATGATACTGAGGCGTATCTGTGATTATGTGCGTGTTTAAGTGTCTTTGAGTGCTTAACTGATATCTTGAATAGGGCCAGTATTAGTCATTTGGTAACACCTGTCCTATTATAGAAGCATATTAATAAATCAACCCGGTCAAGCTGTCTCTGAGCTCATCTATGAAACATGTTGTGATGGAAACCACTGAGCAGTGCAGCTCCGTTAGCAGACTGTGCCTATTACAGGAATGTCCCTGATGCGCAGGAGGTGAAGGGCAATCCAGGTCTTTTTGAGAAGTTCGACTTTGCAACAGCATGTCCAAACTGGAGATTATTTGATCTGGTTCCCTCACTCAAGATTTTGGATTCTGAGGCCCATAAGATAAATTAATTCAACATAAAGAGGGATTGTGCTCCCTGAAGCTTTCAAGTTGCATTGCAGACAAACCCATTATAACTCTTGTGCAAGCCTCTGCTAAGTTTCAGCCACCTTGATTAAAGAGCAGCGTCATCAAAACCAACTCTAATCATTGCAAAGGTTGGTGTGATGGCTTGGCCTGGACCATGCCTCAACCTCACCCTATGGTCCCCCCAGATTTGCACCACCCACCCGTCAGTAGCAGCACCACTGCTCACAATTTTTTTGTACAGCAAGGGAGGGAGAAAATCACTTCACTTGGCTAAGGAGAAGTTTGACTCTATCCTTCACCCTTGGAGGAGAATGACTTTGGCTGGCTTACTGATGATTTCTTTCCCAGTAACGGTTTTATTGAGTATACGAAAGTGTTAAGCTATGTCTCACTTAGCCTACATTTTGCTCTTAACTGGATTACCATACAAAGAATGTTACAATGAGGCTCTGAGGTCTGCCAGGTCAGCTTGGTAAATGATAGCACCTCTTGAAGCTATAATGGATGAGAGGATCCTTGATAAGATTTGACACTTGTACTATATGTGCTGTCACAGCAGACATTTTGCTTTTTTCTTGATGTTTTTAAGGCCATAAATACTGGTCTCTAATGTTAAGTATGTGAACCTCACATTAATCACACTGCCAGGGAGAGCAAAGACCTTTGCTCATAAACTGAAAAGGAGCACAGTGAATCTATCAATGTTCTGTAATGAGGACTATTATAAGAAAGTATTTAGGTTGATTTACTGATGGACTACACATCTCTGCTAATGATCACACATCAGTAAAAGAGCAAAGGGACCATCTGGATCACCAGGAGTTTGAGATTTATTGAATAATGTGCAGATCCTTCCTTATCTCAACTATAAAGTTCTTAAACTCATTCTGTATCAGTTCACTTTCTCAAGATCAGCCTGCTCACTGGGGCATCACTGCTTTCAGAGTGCTATGCCCAGTTTAGACATCTGAGTAGCCTGGCTGCTCAATTTCAGTATTTGGAAATATTGCCTTCAGTTTCAAAGACATGACAAAAGAAGGCAAAGGTACTTCACTGATTATAGAACTACCTCAAAATAAAGTAAGCAACTAAAAAAAAGTTAAAATGAACCAACAATAACAATACTTTTATTTATTCTTTATACCGTGTAATCTGTGTCTAGCATCCTCCCATAGAACTCTGATCCCTGTCAGGTGCTGACGCTAAACAGATACAGAACATATCTGCAATCCCTACTTGGGGATTTAAAATCAGAATGTCATCAGGTATTTCATCAGAGTAACAGTCATAGGCTCAGGAGTAATCTCACTTTCCCTTAGATGTCTGCATTAAAAATACCTATGACTAATGAGCTACTTACTCATCCTCAGCTTCATTTATGGTTCATGGACACCTCTGGAAGATCTTAAAAAAATGCCCACATGACAGCAGGTGAACCACACTCAGTAAGGTATGTCACATCTTAAAATTACATTGGTTTTCCTTCTCATGAAAGATTTCTGCCATGGAGTCACTATCCCTGTCCAAGAAGCACCAGACAGTACGCTGCCCAGTCTAGGAGCTGGAATCGGGGGACCTGTCTTGGAGGAACAGTCCCAGATGCACATGGTGGGAAGGCAGTGGCAAGTGAGGAACTAGGTCTCCTCAACCCAAACCAGTTTAATTTGAGGTGCTTTGCAACTGAGTCAATCTTCAGAGCACCCACATAAAACTAGGAATGAAAGTTCCTGCTTTCAGCTCTGCTCTATCCAGGAGAAACTTTGACATATTAATATAGGTACGCTTGCTTTAAGATGCTTCTTTGGGTGGGTGTCAAAATGAAGACACCAGACTTATGCACAAGCTCCTCACCTTTCCCATATGGGACCAGCTGTGGACCATGCACACAAAGACACTCCCTTTCTAGTATGGAAATCATGGCTGTACTTGGAGGCATTTGATTGCTGCTGGTGAATTCTGTCTTAAGAGGGGTTCAGTAGGTCTGATTTTCAGAAATCAGCTAATAAAACTTTAAGTTCGTTAAAGGCATCAGGTGAGTACAGCAGTCTTTTAAAAAAAAAAAAAAATAAAAAATCCCTTACTCCATTTACACAGGCAAGCAGTGGAAAGAGCATGACCTCTCCGGAAAACAAGGAAATGAGTTCTCCAAAAACCATATGCAACTGCGGACTGCCAGGCTCCTCCTGCCTGTGGGTGCTCTCCTGCCATTGGATGCAAAGCAATCACCCCAGCTGCACGCTCCTCAAGCCTGCGCAATGCAAGGCAGGCCAAATTCAGTAAAAGAAATGGGACAGGACAGTCCCTTCTAAAAGGTCATCAGTAATACAAACATACTTCTTAAAAGACCTCCTTAGTCCCAATTTGGCTCCAGTTCCACAGGAGAGATGATCGTGTACACCCTTGCCTGTTCTGTTCTCTGGTCTGTGTGAACACATTGTACCACCGCTAGCTTGTAATGACAGGCTGTTGCCTGCTCCAGACCAGCCAAGGAATCAGAAAAGATGCCAGATCAGAAAATAGAAATGGCCATGGAGCGTCTGGGACAAGAAGTGCCAGTGTATGTGGGTAGGAAAAAGTACATGCGTCTCTTGCTTGGCACATTCATAGGTATCAACCATGGATGAGGACCCAGAGAGGAGAAAATGTTAACAGGGGCCCAGACTATGGTCCCCGGTTAGAGCAAAAATAGTTGGCAGGCATTGCTTGCTGCACCTTACGCTTACAGAATAGTGAGAAGCTATATTTCTTTATCAGATTGGGAGATAGCTAGATTGAACAATAATACAGATGAGAAATTCAGAAGAAACAGTCAGCCAAAAATTAAGGTATCATTAACATTTAATAAAGTGCTTTGCCTTTCCTCTTCAGGATGAAGTAAGGATTCCCCCACCCCTGTTTTTCCTTCTTTGCTTTCCTTTCCTCTATTTTCTCTCTCCTTTTTTTTTTTTTTTTTCTGGTGTCTCTTGATTTTGAAAATAGCAAAAGCAATATAACTCCCTGATTTGTATCTCTTGCATCTGAATACACTGAGAGTTCTGGGGCTGAATGTGAACTCAGATCCATATTTCACAACTTGCCTCTCTGTTTTTTCAACAGGTGACTGGATACAAATATCCTCAGACTGCGGGGGGACACGGAGTAGATCTCATCCTGTGTGCTGGGGTTCAATGCCAGCTCTGGTTCTTGTATTTTTCCTTTGACCAGAGCTAAATAATAAAAAATAAAAGATTAGTTAATCCGAAATTTTTGGAGTGAAAGGAAAGGTAGCTTGGTGAGGAATAGCCCAAGTCTAAATCCCCCAGCTCCTCCCAAGCACATCCAGAGCCCAGGTAGCTCATCAGGTTGGTATGATAGTCCTCATCCCATTCACTGCTGCAGCCCCTGCAGGCCCCAAACATGCTTGAAATTGTTGTTATTATTATCTGTGTCGGGGCAACATCTAAGAAATCTGATTCTTCTGCCTACTTGCAGGAGGTGGGGATAGCTAATTAGACAAAGGGGAGCAAGGTGATATTAAGATAACTGTGACTGATATGACAAGGAGTAGTCAACAGCTCTCTGATAGCTGCATGGGTCATGACAAGGGTCATGGTAAGGGTGAGGTTTAGGGAAGGAGTAGAAGGGGATGCATGGAGTTTCTTCCCAGTGTGAATGCATCATTAAAAAAGTCAAAGCCCGTTGACGAGAAACTGAACACATAGGCGAAAAACAATTGGTAATTTGGGGATTTTCAGCTCCCATTGCTTGGACAATCTTTGAAGGTATGCCACAAAAGGGAAGCTTTAATCTCCTTCTAGAAATGTGTAAGTCCTGGGCATCTTTTTTTTTCATATATTATTCTTATGAAGATCCTTACTGAGCTAAGCTGCAGCAGCTTGTTTCCGTGCCACAAAGAGGATGAGGATTTGCAATCTGCCTGCAGCTGATGCAGGAGCTGGGCTACTGCCAACCCCCATCACTGCTCCTCCCACTAAGCAGTGGTGGGCTTGTTTGGAAGTGCTGCAGCTAGAGGCAGTAAGACTTCATGTTGCAGAACCCAGGTGAGGAGACACGCAGGAAGATCTCAGCAGCTCCATGGCCTCCTGCTTCTGAAGGAGGAAGTTAGGTTTGGTGGCAGAGTTTTGGTAGCACAGTAGTTGTGCTCATTAATAGTGCATATATGTGGACAATCCTGGATGGCAACACAGTAGTTAGAGCTGGGGCAGCTGCAAGTCTCATGTGTGAAAGCAACCTTTGGAGCTCTGTGTTGTTCAAACATGTTGCTGTTTGTTGGCTAGTGATCCTGACAGGAGATTTTCCTAATCCATTTTGGACAGATAAACAACGACATCCTGGCTGCCCCATCTCAAACATATCTTCTGTCCCCAGTGGACACTGGGAAACATGTAAAGCAAACAGCATTTCTTTCTTGGTATAGAACACCTGTGAAGCCTTTGTTTATCTCAAAGGTGCCAGGGGGGTTAACAAGTCATTTGTAAAAGTGCCTTGGCCTGATTCATCTGTTACAAGTGTAGTTATTTAAGCAAGGGACACTATCACTTGAGATCTCCTCCTTAGTGGAAAGAATGAGACAACACCAGAAGATGCAAGATAGACCAGCTCACTCTCTGTGCAACCTCTGCAGACTATAGCAACAGTCTAAACTGACTAAGTTTAGCTTGGGTATTTCAAAGAAATATCTAAGTTTAGAAAACAATGAATCTGAGTTTATGAAAGTGCTGTATTCACTCTTCAGTAGCATCACTGCCAATGCAAGTGCTTAAATATGACATCAACGTCTTCCCTCTACATTGACCTAGACTGGAAGTTAAACCTATGATGTGCTAGCAGTTATGATGATTAATATTTTCCAGTGCCTCACAGAAAGTGCTAATTTGCAGGTAGGGATTACTGGTAATTAGGACAATGCTGGAAATATTTTGCCTCGTGCAATCTTCAGTAGAAAACCCTTGTAAGGAAGGCACGACGTTACACTTCCGGCAGACAAATGACTCTGGAAATAGATGCAATGATATGTTAAAATAGCCTTGCTTGAATTAGGTTTATTCAACAAGCCTGGGGGATTAGGAATAGCTCAGAGAATACATGGCTAAGTACGGGCTGCCATATATTCCGTACTTTAGAGATAGGTTTCTCCTCCGGACTCACAGCATGTGTGCTCTCCAAAAATCGAGCTATACCCTCAATGGCTCTGAATCAAGCAACTGTGCTGGGGCTTAGTTTGATTGTATATTCAGGCAGTGGAAAGGGCCCTGGTACAGATGGGAATACTGGGCCCCGTGTCTCATGAAAATCCCAGCCATGTTTTCGTGCAAGTCTCTCCACTGAAGAGGCTGCCCAGAACCCCTGGTTTGTATAAACAGGCTGGTGAAACCCCAAGGAGCAGAGAAATATATTTGAGGCCCAAATTTGGAGTTGACATACAGCAGAGCCATCAGAAAAGGTGAAAACCAAAGATGAAATTCCCACTTCACCCTGACAAGGAGGTCTAATGAATGAGTGCCCAGCCCTGTCTTGATTTGCATGCAGTGCTCCCCTGTTGAGCTCCATGAGGCCCCCTGGACTCTCACCCTCTCGTCTGCAGAGTGCCTTTTCTGAAGGGCAATGCAAACTGTGATTTCTACACCTTAAAAAAACAAAATGAGATGCAGAATAAAAATAGTTTGAGAAGAGCTGGGCTCCTTGGCGAGGGCCAAGCACTTGCATTCTCCAACACCTCATGGACTCACCTTGCTGATCTCCAGCCCGGCTGCTATGCAAGTTGTCAAGTGTGAAGGTGTGGGAGAGGAGTGACACTTGCTATTAACTGCAAGGGAAGGGAAGGGAAAGAAGACACGCCAGCAATGAGCACCTCGATGATTCGATGAACACCTGAGAGCAAACACAGGCAGTGATGGCTCTGTGTCAGCCAGCAGAAGACCCTGTTTGCCAAGGGATGGGGTGGACGGGGATGTGAGTGCCGGCTCTGTTGTTATTGTCATGTCGTAAGGAGTAAGTGCACTGGATTCTACATGCCTGTGTGTTTGATCAGGAGAGCACCACTGACAGAGGATAAATAAACAGAGATAAAAACAAGATTAAGCAGGTCCTTCTCCTTATCGCTGCCTCTTTATCCCTATTGATCTCTGCCCGGTCCCTTTTCATCTAGCCTGGAATTCCTCACATGCTTGAACCCTGAGCTGTCACATCTAATTAAAAACGTGGTACGAGGCTTTGCATGCAGCAGCGGGTATTTTCCAGTGCCGGGCAGCTATGTGTTCAGCCTTTTGCCTTTCTCTATGAAAACTCATCTTGCCTTTGTGAAACCCACCTGGGTTGGTAGCCAAGGAATGGCAGATGTGAACAGAAGAAAAACAACCCGCTTTTTAGTTCAATCTTCTTCAGAAGAAGATTGAACAGATCCAGCCCCAAGGGTGCAAATGCTGTCCGTGTTGTCCAAGCAATGCAGGCCTCTTGCCCTGGGAGAGAGAAGATGTTATTTCTACCCCTGTTTGTTTGATGAGGATGTTCCTTCCTTCTTGGGGGTACCAAGGTCTCTGTGGCAGATGGGCCAAAGTGACACATAAACCCATCTCCCTTCTCCGCTCACTGGCCAGCACTTTCCATCCATTAGGGTGTTTCCAAAGAAAAAGTGGTTGCTGGCTGCCTCATTTCAACCCTGTCTCTGCTTTGTGTTCTACCAATTTTCCTCCAGGGCTCCTCAGCTCTCTGTGTTAGCTGCTGCCTTTATGCCCATCAGATCACTCTGGACTCACTGAATGTACATTTTTTGCTTAAGGCAATTAAAAGATGACACAGGTCAGTATCATTGGGGAGGTGTGTCCTTCTTCATAGGGATGTCTTTCATGCACTGAGCAGGACATTCAGAGGTGGGCCCATAAATACAATGCATGTCTAAGGTCTGCATGGATGTCTAACAACATCCAGAACATTGCTTCAGATTGAAAATGAAGTCCCTCGTGTTGTGCACCTAACACTGCTGAGATAAACAAGGCTAAAATAGAAGGAGGTTACCAGGGTAAGGGTAAACAACACAGAAAAGGAAACACAAATAGCACTTTATTTTCTGTCTGACTTTTTTGTCTCTACATTCTACCATGTTCTGTTTAATTTTGTTGAAACATTCAATAAAAGATCACTTGAAAGTGGCTTTCCCTCATGCTTTCATGATCTCTGGAAACTATTAGAACTCTGGTTTTGGCTTTGGTTTTCAAAAGTGGCTGGTGGCTTTAGGTGAGGCAAGATATGTAAAGGGGGGGAAATGCTATTAGGCAGATTGGCAGAGCTGGGGAGTAAAACCAGGCATGATGATGGATACACAGCCCCTGGAGTCTGATCCCCTGTAGGTGTAGCACTAGGTACCTTCATTTTTCAGAGCTAAAACATGGTAGCAATTTGGAGACTGTGCTGAGCACTTTCCCTTTCTGAAGTCAGGCACCTTGACTGTGTCTCAGGCTGGGCATCCAAAATCATAGGCGTTTTGGAAAAGATAGATCATGTCACTCTATTGCTTTTGCAACTTTTTTGCCTGTCTTTACAAATAAGACACTTTACTTCAGATTTACTATGTGATCCAACAGGCAATCAGTGTGAGCAGTGCTTTTATTTATTCTTTCCTATGCCATCATTCAAGAGCCCACAGTTTATTGCTCACCACTAAAACAATATCATTAGACATGAAATACACGTTGCCAGGCTCTCCCCCCTCTCAGCTCTCTCCCTCTCCCTCCCCATCATTTTTTTTCTGAGGAGAAAGGAAATAAAACTTCTTTTCAGGATACATTATAGGGAGTGCTCATGAACTGGCAATTTATTTTCTCCTGGGTTTGACAATGCCAGGCCCTCAGTGCTTTTATTGACTCTGGCTAAACACAGTGACAATTATTTTTGTTGGTTTCAAATCGCCTTCTCCAGCAGAGTGTGAAGTCAGCAGGTTTTTTTTGCGTGCTGAGCATGCCCTTTCAGACACCCTAAGAGGAGCAGAGGGAAAGATGATGGCTTTTTTTCATTTTTATCCAGTTGCACTTTGGCATTCCCTGAACGGACCTTTTGTTTTGAAGCAGGGAAAGCAAGGGAGAGGCTCGTGGTGGAGAAGTGGATTGATAGTCATGGGTGAAAACAGAGCCGAGACATCCTTATCGGAAAGGTCCTGCTGTAGAAACCTGCTTTCCTGCACATCCCTGCCGGCAGCCCCACGCGTGTGCTTCTGTGTGTACACACATGCTGCACACCCAGAGAGGAGTGGGGTCCTCCCACCCCTCCATGGTCATGCACGACCACCCGAGGACCCAGCCAGGAATCTCCAGTCCTTCACCTTCCTCCCTCCCGGTGCCCTCAGGAGCACGGTGTTTCCCAGACCACCTTAACCCTCGTTGGGCTGCGAGGGGCCAGGATGAGGATGAAGAGGGGTTGTTTCTCAGAAAAGACTTTTAAGCAACCCTTGGCAAATGTCTCCTGGAGCATTTGTGGCTTGTGGGATGTGCATTTACTAAAGCATTTGTTTAAAGCTTTTCATGTTATTCTCCGCCGCCTCCCCCCCACCCCCCACATGTATCTGTTACTGGCGAGGCCCAGGAAAGGCAAAAATCCCCAAAATATCAGCACTGTAGATTGAGCCTCAGGGACGCTCCACAAACTGACCTGCATATCAGTATCAGTTACAGCCATTTTGAACACGATCTGTAGAGGTTTACAGACAAGCAAAGCTGATTGGGAAGGAAATAAAAAAGTAAGCCAATCTTTCAGTCTACCTCTTGGATGAATAGGGCGTGCTTCTTTGCTGTCTTAGGAGGGTGAAATTTAGATTTCAAACACTGTAGATTGGTTTTTCTCTGCCTACCCACTCTGCAAAGAGGCCTCAATGATTTTCTCTTCTTTTTCTTCTTCTTCCTCAAACCTTTTTGTTGTTTTTGAAAAAAATGCCCCCCCCAAATTCTGAAAAATGTTAAAAACTAAAACCTCCCAAATTTGCCCCCCAAAATAAACTGTCACAGCGAACATTGCTGCTTATCTGGAAAGAAAAACTGCCTGTCAGTTAAAAAAGCATTTGTTAGTGATAATCAGCCACTTCTACACCTGTGATCTTGAGTAAAGTCTGAAGTTTCCATTGCTATCCCAGGACTCTCTCCCATTATTATCACCTTTTCACTTATTGTAAGAAAATGTAGATGCAAATAACTTTTTTCAAACGGTGTTACCTACTTGAGGCAATTGAACAGCCTCCGTTGGTAGACGTCAATACCTGCCTCAAAACAGCAGCTATCGTAGAGCAGAAGGGTTTTATTTGCACTTTACAGGAGGAAGATGGAGATTCCCCTGAGCTAAAGAAAAGGGACAGTTTTATAAAACACTAGGTCTGGTGGAGAGGTTAGCCTGAGATGTCCCTATTTCCCAGCAATCCCACTAATTCCTGCCCATGTGCTACCATTAGCCATTGCTCCTGGTGTGTCGGGACACATAGCTACGGGTAGATGCTGCAGGTCCCTCAAATGGGGCTAAAAACATCCTTTCTGACAAAAATGTACAGGTTGATGTCTTACTCCCAGTGCTGTGGTATGCGGCTGAACAGTGGTCCTACCACACAGTGAGGCAGGGAGTGTTGGGCCAGGAGCAGAAGCGAACGTCCGAGGTGCAGGAGGTGATGGGAACTTCTCAGTCTGCCTTTGCCCACCCTTGGGGCCCATTTCAGGTGACACAGAACAGAGATCTGAGTAAAATTCCCCTACTCCCAGGCAAAGGTCTTAGTGGTGTTGGACTGAACTCACTCAGGGAGTTTTGAAAGCAGGATGGATCCTGTTATTTCAGTGATGAAAAGGGGAATTTCTATTCACCTACAAGAACAAACAAACATTTCTGGTTTTATTGCCTCTGTGCCTTTGCACAAAACCACAGCATAGGCTGTGCAGAAGACTTCCCTCCCCATACCCCCCTGCCTTCTGCATCCTACCGCACCCAAGGGGCTTCCTCCTTGGACTTGCACCACAAATTGGTGGGTTGGGGCAATCGCTGGCTGGGCCCAAGGACAGACTCTGGAGCCCATCATCCGGATCTGTCCCCACACTGCTGCTCTTCCATCTCCATGGCAGACAAAAACCACAGCTCACAGGAGATATCTGTGGTTCTGATCCAGCTGCTACCTCCTGCAGGACCCTCCTGAGGGACTGATCCAAATTGCTCCTTGTCAGCTGTTGTTGGGCTCCTGACAGCAGGTTTTCAGTTTGGGTTGAAAACTGTCCCTGGTTGTTGGTGTGTCCCCATCAGGGACACATTATGACAAATAGGAAGTCAGTGTGTTTGTGAACTGGGGATGAAGGAAGAGAGGGGACATTGCTTTCAAACCGAGGGAGCCAGTGTCTTTGCTGGAGGTCATTTTTGCTGACCGACCTCTCCGAGCGGTCTCTTTGTGCTCTTTGCTTTGATAGACCATCCCTTTCACCTCAGTGGTATGGCTGGCACCGGCTGCTGTCTATCACCAGCAGGCCGGGGAAGCCAGCCTGGCACCTTGGAAGGTCCCAATGGCAGCCACTGGTAGGGTGAGCTGACCCTGCCAGAGTTTCCAGTGCTTCTTGAACTGAGCATTAAGTCAATTTGAGAGGGATTACTGGGCCAAATACAGTAATTAATTAGAGAGACGTGCTTCGGCACTGAGCTTTTCACTATCTAAAGCACTTGATGTGCCTTTGTAGGGGCTGTGCTAGCACTGCCAAGGCCCATCAAGCTCCAGCCCTTCCCACTGTGAGAGATTTGCCAATTCATGTACCACTTTCCCCTCACTGGTCTCTTTTCCCCTGCAGCACCTGTCTTCAGCATGGTTGCTTGCCTCCTTCATAGTGATACTGCTCCTACCCAAAACCCTCCAATCCCTGACGATGACACCAGCCTCGCACACTTCTGTCCTCGCAGCATCTCAGTACAACACTATGCTAGTAGATTAAATTTGCTTTTTCTTGTCCTCTCCTCAGCCTCTGATGCCACAGAGATGACAGCCAGCTGTCCTGGGGAACTCACCACCCACTTTTGGATGCCCATGAGAATTGAGGCATTCCCAGAGCTCAGCACCTTGCTGTCAGCAGTGCCTCTCCCTGGAGGTGATATAGCATCTCACTTCACCTTGCCTGACCATGCTTAGAAGGATCCAGAGTACACAGGAAGCAATCCTTTTCATTTCTAAAATTCTGCCATTCAGATAAGAAGCTGTTCATAAAAAGAAAGAACATCCCCAAAACTAGCTAACCTCCTTTTTTCCCCCCAAGAAGAATCTCTGTATCTCTCCACAGAATCTGTTGCTTGCCATTTGTATTTGCTCTGCATCTTCTTGATCTTTTAACGAGCACAGCTGAAACAGAGCAGTGAGAGACTATGGAGAGGATCTTCCTGACCCTCTCTGAACCAAAACAACTCTGTCAGAGACGTGGGAATCACACTGCAGTATTTCAATGTGAAGGATGTTCTGAGGAATGTGAAGGCACTACAGCCCACCAGAGTTGTTCTGGCAGTGGAGGATGCATCTTCTCTTTTTGTGCTTTCTAGCAGAAATAACAGCCTCATATTTGGAGCCCAGGTGTGTGCCTGTGCCTACTCCTCATCTGGAGTCTCTGTGCAGCTCTTAGAAAGCCATTTGAGTTCCCTGAACCTTGCTTTGTGGTGTGGAGACATAATTTTCATCCCCTCTCCTAACCAAAAATGTACAGATTTGAATCTGTAATTTGGTCCAGTCCTGTACAACATATTCATCAGTGACGTGGATGAAGGGATAGAGTGTACCATCAGCAAGTTTGCTGGTGACACAAAACTGGGAGGGGTGGCTGGCACGCCGGAAGGCTGTGCTGCCATTCAGTGTGACCTGGACAGGCTGGAGAGTTGGGCAGAGAGAAACCTAATAAAAAGTTCAACAAAGGCAAGTGCAGGGTACTGCACTTGGTGGAGGAATAACCCCATGCACCAGTACTGGTTAAGGGCTGACCTGCTGGAAAGCAGCTCTGTGGAAAGGGACCTGGGAGTGCTGGTGGACAACAGGATGAGCATGAGCCAGCAATGTGCCCTTGTGGCCAAGAAGGCCAATGGCATCCTGGGGTGCATCAAGAAGAGTGTGGCAAGCAGGTTGAGGGAGGTCATCCTCCCCCTTTACTCTGCCCTGGTGAGGCCGCATCTGGAGTCCTGTGTCCAGTTGTGGGCTCCCCGGTTCAAGAAGGACAGGGAACTGCTGGAGAGGGTACAGCAAAGGGCTACAAAGATGATTAGGGGGCTGGAACATCTTTCTTCTGAGGAAAGGCTGAGGGACTTGGGTCTTTTTAGTCTGGAGAAGAGAAGACTGAAGGGGGATCTTATCAATGCTTATAAATACTTAAAGGGAGGGTGCCAGGAGGATGGGACCAGTCTTTTTTCAGTGGTGTCCAGTGATAGGACAAGAGGTAACGGGCACAAATTTGAACATAGGAAGTTCCATCTAAACTTGAGGAGGAACTTCTTTACTTTGAGGGTGGCAGAGCACTGGAACAGGCTGCCCAGAGAGGTGGTGGAGTCTCTGACTCTGGAGACATTTAAAACCCGCCTGGGAGCCATCCTGTGCAACCTGCTCTAGGTGAACCTGCTCTGGCAGGGGGGGTTGGACTAGGTGATCTCCAGAGGTCCCTTCCAACCCCTGTGATTCTGTGAATGCTTAGACTTGACCAGTTCAGTCCTGGTTTCAGCATCTACACAGAAACATGCTGTGCTGGTCTTCTGCAGCACTAATGAAAAGTCCATCTCCTTCTATGTGTTTCTAACTCAATGACAGGTCTTCTTGGTATAAGTGTGACCAAGGTGAGGTGCAGCATCCTCACTGCTGTACGAATACATAGTGAGAAGCAGTTCCTGCTAGAATGAGTGAACAGACTTTTTTAAGAACAGAAGTGTTGCTGTCATGGTCTTACAGAACAGGCATAAGGCAAATAGAGAAAGTCCTTTGCCAAAATTCAGGAAGGAAATTGTCAATGTGAGAGGTAAGAGAACTCAGCTCTTCCATAACATCCCCAACTGGGTGACATTATTGCACCTGCTGGGATATTTCTCCCTAATTTGAGGCAAGCAAACGTGATAATATTTGGAATTAAATGTTATGTAGATCAGCAGTGCATGACCTTTTGAGTTTTTGAAAAACAAGTATGGATTGGCAAGTAACTAGAGAAATACCTAGAATGTTTATTCTCCCTAAACTTCCAGACATTTTAGTATTAATGGTTGGTATGAGCATTTCCAGCAACTGATCTTTGGGAAATACAATTCTTAGAACAATTCCATTCATTATTTCAGCCCACTTCACTTGAAGCTCCAATTTCCAAATGAAAATCGAGGGAGGGAAAACACTCATTAAAAGAAAAAATAAATAGAAGGATTCCAACTGATTTTCATTTGAGCATCTTATATTGATTTTCCTCCTTTATAATTATGCAAAATAGAGTGCATCTTTTCTTAATTAAATGGGTAATGACTAGTTTGGTAGCCAGCAGAGCAGTGCCTTTGGAGAAAAGATAGTATTTGAAAGCAGAGGTTACGCGCAGAGCCCTCTCAAACAGATCTTTGTGCCAAAGGCTTTGTTTTGATACTAGAAACATTTCCACTACAGCAGCCTCTGACGGCAGTCATGTGCGGGATTAGGAACTGACTCCATTCAAATAACAGACAGCTGTTTGGAGTGAAAACTCGTCTCTGTCAATTTGCACTCAAAGAAGGCAGAGGCAAAGGGAAAAAAAAAGACCCTGGGCCTGGGAATCATTGTAGCTTAATCCCTCCTTTGGCAGGAGATAAAACTAGGGCTTTCCAATGCTCTATAATTTCTTGCATTGACCTGGAAAGAGATTTCTCTATTCACTGGGCTGTAAACCTCCTTTTTTTATATTTACTACATGATGTACAAGAACTGAATCTCCAGCAGAGAAAACATGCCATGTTGGGCTAGGAGCCTGGGAAGAAACTTAGTCTCAGGTTAAATAACTTAGTACAGCAGGGACACACAGTAGCTGTTGAAACCACTTATGGATTGTTCTCTTAAATTCCAGTGGAAGGTTTTCTCATTTTCTGCAGAATTGGCTGAGATTTCCAGAAGTGGCTAATGATTTACTGTGTTCTGCTCTTTCAATGCCAAATTTCAAACCCTGGAGGAGGACCTGATTTTTGAGACCGGGTGCACGGCTTTTACAAACAGTCAAATAGCTTCTGCGCATATGAAGTCCCTGACATTTCTAGTCATTCATGCTCTCTGATTTCCAAAAAATAAAAGGGCATTGGAAGAGCAGAGCAGAACCTGCTAAGCACAACTGCAGACACAGCGAAGGGGGTGAACTGTGCTGCTTCTAGTTAGCTTGGTGTTTCCTGTCAGCACCATAAACAGGCTCTTGCAAAAACTGTTTCTGTCGTTTTTCACAGGAAAAACTGGCTGTGCCAAGGGACATCCGTAAATACTACAGAACAAGAGGCAAAGCTATGACCAAGATTCAGGGCTGTGTGCACTTGGAGTCATCTCTTTTCCCTAGTCCTCCTCCGCAGAACTGCATTTTAAAAACCAAGAGAATTGCATTTAATCCATTAGAAAATGGATTTCATTAGGAAATGAAACATCTCCTCTGGGGCTACCTGGAAAAGCTTTGATGGAAGTCTTTCCTCGCAGAGACCAGAGTGTCATCTCAACTGAAAAGTTTTGCAAAATTGTATGAAAAAGAGAGGAAAAGCTCTGGTAGTGTCAAAATGTGCTACTTTGGCATTTTGAAATTAAATTTGCTTTGACTTTTCTTTCAGATTTAACTTTGTACTTAAATTTTCTCTTTCCTGTGCCATGTGCTTCATTATCAAACTGGCCGTGGCATCTCTGGAGAAGCACTGGCCATGTTGCTATAGGTAGGTGTTGCACAGAGCCCTCCAACCCCTTCACCCACAGCCAGACCCTGTAGAAACACTCAGTATCTAAAAGAAAAATACATCCATTTCCTTGAAACAAACCATTTGGAATTGTCTAAGGAAAAATATTTATCTATCTATCTATCTATCTATCTATCTATTTATTTGAATGGGGTGGGGAGAGTTTCCTTTATGGAAGATTTAAGAGAAGGCTGGGTTTCATACCCATGTGAAATGAAGTCAGTTTATGAAATCCTGATCCTCTCTGCGAAACAGCAATTCTACCCCTTGGGGCCACAGAAGCCCATGTGGAGGGTGTACCAGCAGCCTGGCCACGGCCAGGAGAAACATCCTCTGTCAACACGATGCAAAGAGAAAGAGTGGGAAGGAAGGGGATGGAGAAGTGATTTTGCATAACGCTTTCCCTGCTTTGTTTTGATTGGAAGCCTCTCTCCCCATGTCCCAGCAGACAGCCCCTGGATCGCTTGGAAAATGTGCACAGTTCATTCTTGTATAGAGCTGAAGCCGGGACTGTTTGCTATGGCTGGTGCCAGGGCACTCAGCAACCTACAGGAAGGAAGGTCTTGTTCTTAAAAGAAAAAAAAAAAGTCAACCTCTACCACCTCCTTGAGCTTGGGAGCGAGGAGACATGGATCCTATCCCAAGCCCTTTGCTCATTCTGGGTGGCCTTGGACAAGTCACATTGCTGACTGTTCAGCTCTGCCTGAAAAAGCAGGATGAAGCGCGGCAGGGGGGTATCGCTCCCTGCTCGCAGTGATAGCAGAAGGAGCACTGCACACCAGGAGCTGCCGGCAAACCCCCTGATGTTTGAAATGGGCTTTGTAGCTTTGCTTCAGCTGCCTGCCGCTGCATCGACATCAGTACCTTTGGGTATATCGGCACTGCCCTTGGAGGGAGGTCCCAAGAGGATGGCCTAACCTGCCAGGATGCTGCTGGGAAGCTGCCACACAGGCAAACTATTACCTCGGGGCTTGGGAGTAGTGTGCATCAAAGGCAGGAGCTTTGTGTGGCACAATGGCACAAAGATTGAGGACTTCTGTTGCCCCATCTGAATTTTCCAGTACCTGCTGCAACAGATTGCATGCTGTATCATCTAGATTGCTCACACTGGCAAATAAAATTATTGATCATCTGACTGTGGTTAAAGCCTATGGCAAGCTCTTCCTGATAGTAACTTCCAGATGGAAGCCAGTGTCACAAAAATGGCAATCGGATGAGGCCCAGGCTCTGTTATGGAATTTGGACCTTAACTGTAATGCTAACATTTTCTCTGTTGATGTTAATCCTGTAACAACTGCATAAACAAATTGTCCAGCCCCTCAGTGTTAGCCAAAGCAACTCTCCTTCCATGAAGTTCAAAACAGAGTGATAGATTGACATGAATCACCTCAGAGGTTGATTAACAATGACCAATCTCAAACCCTGCTAGTGTGGACTTTCCTCCGAAATGTGGAATGCCCCTTTGGGGTGCACAACCCACAATGAAAACATGAAAATCTCCCCTTTCTTTCCTTCAGCAAAGAATGAGAAGTTTTGTCCCAGTCATCCCTCTCCAGTTAGAAACTTCTCTACCACCTCTGCGGGCTTTGGCTCACTTGGTGTTTCAGTCACTTTGTAAATGATCAGGTATTTCCCACATTTACCACATCCACCTGCAAGACGAAGCTTGTCAGAACAGCTCTTTTCTTCTTTTGGGTCCTGAACACTTCAAAACTCAGTCTGGGAATGTTCTGTCTCTTTCCAACTGCACAAGCAAGTTTAAGAAAATACGTGATCTCTCACTACTCCCCTGCCCTTGCTGCCATTCATCTCCACAAGAGATCGCCTCTCCTGCAACATGGGATACCTGTACCTCCGTTCCTCTGGGAACTCACCGAATTTCGGTGATTATTGGAAAGATGTCAATGCTTTCACTTCTCTGAAGCAGAAGAGTGTTAGAGGTTATAGCGATAGTACCAAAAACTCACGGGAGCAGCTGAATTCCATATTTTTTTTAAACACTGAAGTTCTGTAGTTTTAGAGTCTTGATAAAGTCATTACGGTGCCAAAAGGGGAAACACATGTCATTTCCATGGCTGCAAGCAAATATTAAAGATAGCTACATCCAAGTGACTGGATGCTTCAAAGAACATGATAACATGTTCATATTCTTTACTTGCAAGAAGGATGTTGTGGATATTTTTTCCTTGGAAAATGTGTCTTATTAAAAAAAACAAAATTTTTTTGAACAATAACACTTTTAACACAAAGTTTCAGTCTGAAATAAAAAAAAAAGTATTTTCAACTAAACAGTTTTGTTGTATCATTCTAAGGAATATTATTATTTTAAATTAAATAATTATTTTTTATTCATGTACTATTTCTCTCTCTTTCTTTGCCACTGAAGAAAATATTAAAAATGAGTGATTTTTTTTCCTTCCCAAATCTTTCTTCTTTTGGTCTATGATTTTTGAAATTATCTTTACGTTGGAAAGTTATAGACAAAACTGTGTGTGACTTCCACTCTGTAAAATCTGTAATAACAAGGAAGCTTTGAATATTAACAGCATGTTCATTTGCTATTTTGCCTTTTTGTAATTTTTTACCAAGGTAAAGGAATTTTTAAGAGAAACAATTACGATTAATGTATCCACTGCTGCAACAGGGCAGCGACGGAGGCAGGTGATATGACTCAGGGGTTCCTCTCTCCTGTACTTGTGCCAGGTCCTTTCCATTATTTTACTTGCTAAATACTTGCACTGGACAGCCTGAATCTGCAAGAAATTATCCCATCAACATTTAATTTTGAGAGGAAGTCTAATCCAGCCAAAGGAGAAGGCAGGCCTGCCCGCGGTATATGTTGGCTGTATAAATTGAACTGAGAGGATGCTGTCTTCAAAGAAGTGTTTATTTACAGGGAACTTTTCTAATCCATAGAGTGGAGATCAAAACCTCACTGCAGACTCTTTGAAACCATGAGACACAACAGAACGTACCCTCCTGTTAGATTTTGGAACATCATCTTGGAACAACATGAAGGGGCAACATTTTTGCAATTTTTTCATACTCCATGATACTAGCAGCCACAGAGTCCCCAGTGCTATGAGGGAGATATTTTGAAGATGTGTACATAGTCTTGAGTTACAAGGAATCATACATCCACCTGGAGAAGGAAGAGATGGCTCATACAGCTGTTAGTTCCCCACATTAGGCTGCTCTTGGAGTCAACTTCCCATTGCTCCCACAGACACAGCTCTTCCGCATCTGGAAGTGAAAGCCCAGACCAACACAGTTTTGCACGTAACGAAGCTGTCAGTATGTACACAGCTCAATCGGCATGGCCTTGTGAGCTATCAGACTCCACAGGGAAAGGTGTCAACAGACAAAAAGCTCTGGGCTTGGTCTGCAGATCTTCTTTGTGTGTCTGCTGCCTTTGAAACCTTGTGCTCAAATTAAGGCTTGAAGTTCTAGGGCTGGGTGGCTCCAGCCAGTTGTCACCATGCTGCCATTTTACTCTGAGCTCAACCATAAGGCAGCCTGTCCCTTCAGCTAATGCATCAGGACATCCTTGAATTATCTTGGTTATCTCTGGCGTGTTCCTTTCCCCTGCATTCAGATCGCATGTTCAGGGGCTCGGCTATGTAAATCGCTAGAGTCACTTTGATTTCTCGTATGCGACAGCACTGCAACACACTGGAGAGGTTCCCTTGGCTTCATTTAGCCTTTAAACTAGATAAGACTGAAAATGTGCATAACACCAGATCTTCCTCTAGCATAAAAGAGCACTGCTCCTCTGTGGGGTTGTCATTTGGAATAGGACTACTTTAAGGTGTTCACAGTTTGTGCTTTATACGCTCAGATCACTTGAGTGAGGACTTTTCAGCAGCCTTTCATAACTAGTAAAGAGTTTTCCTTTTACACTGTGCTGTTGGTTTCTGCAGGATTACACAGGACAACCGGTATTGCTCTGGGGGTGGTGTTCGTTGAGCTGAATGCTGTTATCTCCATGCTTCAGTTTCCATTCAACCAAAACCAAGGGTAGTGAAGCTTTCCAGCTCTGTGAGCTCGTTTGAACTCTACTGCCAAGAAAAGCTAGATAATAGTGGATAGCACGGTAACAATGAGTTTTGCTGCTCAAGCTCATCCCTGGGGTAAGACAAATAAAAACAAACAAACCCACTATAAATAAATTTCTTACATTGGAGAAAAGCCATGTTCTGGCACCCCTAAGCAGACCACCTAAGCACTTGGCACCTGCATACTCTCCAAGGGAGAGGTAGTTGGGGAGAAGTACAGTTTATCTATCTGCTAGCCCGTGGGTTGATGGTGCACCAGCACCACTGCTGCTGCCTCATGGACAGAGCAAGTCTGATATACAGAGATCTGTGCTAAGCTTAGAAGGTGCATGTACCTTGCTGGTACTCATCATCAGACATAAAAAGTAGACCCAAATTCACATTCAGCTCCCCTATGACCACAGTATATTTTGTGGAGCTAAGCTTGGAGGTATGTGGCAGGAGTCAGGAGGAACTCAAGTCCCCTGGAGCATCTCCTGGGGCACAGCACTGGGACACCTCCCTGTCTTGTGCACCCTTGCTCAGTGCTGCGACTGAGATATTCTGTCCTGCTAGGAGACATGCTGAAAAAGAAAAGGGTAGACAAACATAGACTCAAAACCAAAGTTTCAAATCTCTAAAACCGTGTGAGATTAACTCCTCAGCATTGGCTGGAATGTGAAAAGAAGAGCCTGCTGACTTAGTTATTTCTCTCTTAGGCTTACCTATGGACTTACTGCTTTTCTTTCAAAGATTAGGTATACAGCTGATATAAAGAAATACAGTAGGTATTTATTTTCCTTTTGTCATTTTTTTCCATTTAACAAGCGTGTTGAGAAGCAGAGGGAAGAGATAAATAAAAACAAACTAAACTGAAGTAAAATTTGTTTTATTCCTATCAACGATCTGATACAATCTTAAATTTGAGAACCCAAGCAAACGTTAGTTCATTTACTCACTGAGTTAATAATTACAGTTCCTAAATAATAAGACATTCTGTAGCCTGAAGTCCTTATTCTGAGTATATATTTATATTAGCAGTTAAGTATACTTTTCATGGGCAATTAAGACATTATTCACTCACAGCTATTCACAGACATCTTAGGAGCGAATGGGAGGAGAAGGAATTGTAAAGTCATGAGGATAATAACAGCCAAAGACCCTTTCCTCTTCTTGTGATATTGATTTTCAGAATATAAACAGAGGCACAGAATGCTGGATCTTGGTAATATACCTATTTTAAATGCCAGTTGTTGAGTAAATAGACCTCTGTGGGGATACGTTTGCTTGAAAAGTCCTTTGGGGTTAGAGAATATTAGCCCAGCATTCAGCCTGAGACCTATTTTGTTAGGCGTCTTTGTTACTTTGTCAGCTTTCTAAAGCCCTTTATGATAGGTCTCAGCCCTGGTGATATTTATTCAAGTAAACCTAAGAATAAGAGTTAAGATGCAGCTGTTCCAACATTGTGGACATCTTTGGGTCTCGGTGTGCTTGGGCTCGACCCTGAAGTGCAGGATGTCTCAGAGCAGACTAACAAAGTATTCACACCCAGGCCTTCAGTATGCCATTTCACCATTTTCCACCGTCAATACCTCTTACTAATTAATCTGGCCCTGTATCATTTTCCTCAGACACATGAACTAGTGTGTTATTTACTTTCCACCAGTTCGCACGTAAGGCCCTAATTTTGAACAGGGCTAATCCTGGCACTTGCTTGCAGCCCTGCATTCTGCCCTTCCTCAGGGGAATAGAGGGTTTATATTTTTGCATTTACAGCCAAAGCAAATAAAGCTGTTCTCTGCCAAACAGGGCATCCTCTAGCTCCTTGACTCTTAACTTCATCACATGGGAAGAACATTCCCAGGCTGGACCGATCTTCCCCCACTTGCTATCAAACCGGGTTAGTGAAGCTACATTTATTAACAGTAGTTAATAAAAGGCAACTCTGGGGTTTTTCCATGGCTTACATTAAGTGTTGAACTTTACCAGCTAACCTGAGTCAAAATGTACATATTCACAAATTTCATCCTGAATTGGCTAATTTTGACCATAGGAGAGGTGGTATAAAATCCTAACACAAATGTGGTTGTGTGCTAAGCCAGAGCTACTTGTCACCAAAAAAGCTCTTTCGTTCAGCTTGAATATTTCATCAGGCCCCTGAAATACAGAAAAGGTTGACTTCTATTTGTCATTTTGATGTGCTTATGGTGTCCAGTATGGTAAAAGCAAAATATATAACTAAAACCTTTAATATATAATTAAAAGCCCCACTGGATGAGAGTAGGTATTCTCCATGTAGTGTACCTACTCTTTCATGTACTATACATTACATAAATGAAATGGCAAAAATACCAAATCAGTTTTCATAACAAAGATCATTACCTGAACTTTACTGCTATCCTGTGTCAGACGATGACTGAAAATCACAGGAGCACAGCAGACATGGGTAGCCAGAGCAACCTTAGAGGGGAAAACCAGAAAACAAGGACTCCCGTAACAATCCATGTTGCAATCCCACACATTGTTCCTGTCTGTCTCTCTCCCTTTTTTTGTAGACAAAGGGAAAAAGGAAACTTAAAATTCCCCAGAGCCTACACTCTCTCAAGGGTAGAACTTTACTGAGGCCACAAATACCACTGCAGTGAGCACTGTGGTCACAGTGAAATCACATGGATATCGGACAAGGCTAGGGAGACACCCCTGCAGAAATAAGCAAGCCAGCCATGGCTCTTAATTTCTGGGACTCGGTGTGAGGTGGACTTAATATTCCCAGACTGTTACAAGTACTAGGCATTATAAAAGACTGTATATCCCTGTTGGCAAAATTTTTAGGGCGTGTGAAAAATAAAGGCCTAAGCCTGAGCAAATGATACTTAATTGGGGAGAAACAGGAAGCTTCAGATTGTAATTCATTTAATTCTAAAAAAGGGATGTAAAATATGCTAGATTAGATCAAAATCAGATATCTAACATTAGGCATCTAGGGCTATATGAGAGGGATCTCAGCTTAAGCATCAAAATAATGTTAAAACTCTGATTTTCCTGTGCCCCACCTGTGTTACAGAAGGCTCATGGTATTTCACCGCGTGTACGTCTCATGGGTGCGTTCAGTAAATGAGTACTTGCAAAGCGTTTTGAACTCCGTGTGCAGAAGAAACTACCTTCGCCGAGTGTTATCATGAATATCCAGTCTCCCACCCTGTATTTGGAGAGTGTGGTGTTTCATCTGAACAGCAAACCCACAGCTGCAGTGTTGTTTGTTTCCACAGGTGGATTTGAAGTAGATGCCATCTTAATCACTGAACCTGACCATGAGAAATCACGGGCCCCTATTCCAAAGGCAAGATCTTCCACAAACACAGGGCTTGCTCCGGGAAGGCGTTTCTCTGAGCAGAACACAGATGGATTGTAGGAACAGACAGAAACCCACTGTTAGTGAAGCCGAAGAGAAAAACCTGGGCAGAATCCAGAACTTAACTCAGGTAAATAAAATGGTACATTTCTATGAAAAGCTTCATGAATAAGCAAAGATTTTTAAAATAAACCCCTTCTGGCAGTTGCAGCATACAGTATTCTCTTCCAGGAATGATAACTATAAGACACAAGCATTACAACTTTGATATTTTCTCATTAAGTAACTGAGCAGAAAAAAATAGAGTTGCAACCCAAACTAGGCTGGAGTTGGAATACTGCTTACAGTCTATTCTGCTCTGAGTGCTAACAAAGCATGGATTAGGGTTCATCCCCCTAACTCAAGTTTCCTTAAAAATCAGGTGTCAGTTCCCAGCTGGTTCCTTCAGCTCCCTTTGTGGGCTTGGCACAAGGCAGAGGGTGCTCTGCCATGTGAGGTACCTCTCTTTGGGGAGCGCATCTCTTTCCATTGGTGACGCAGGGAGCCCAGCCCCATCTGCCCACTGAATTTGTAGGCAGCAAAACTTTGGGAATTCCACCCAGACTGCACCCTCCCCGGCTCTGGGGCCAAGGCTCTGCTCCCTCGTTCAAGAAAAACATATGTAAGTAGTTGTTCAACATGAGCACATACCTGAAATTCAGTGGAAATTAGGTGGATGAGGAAGGGTGTCGCTTAAATGCATAGTGCATGAATATGCAGAGCAGGGGAGGGTGGAAAAACAGTCTTTTACATTTGTTTAGGTTAAAAAATGAATTTGGACTTGACCACAGTCACTTTCTGTGAATATTCAACAACTGAACTATGTGAGCATGAAAGTTTGTTGACAGCAAATGTTCAGCTATTTTGTGAAAGCAAATTTGGAAGTTTAAAATGTGGGTTGTGTTCAAAATTCATGTTACTTTCAGCGACCAGAGCTGTGTGTTGCTTCATCTATGTACAGGACTGAGCCCACTGGCAACGCTGCCAGAATGAAGGAACAATAATTCTTTCATGAGATCACTGAGTAAATAAAAGTATCATATTCATGGACTATTAATATAGCAAACAATAACAATAATTCAGGCTCAGATCATCTCTAATATAATTACAGCACTGCACCTCTCAACCACTGCCTGATAATTCTGGTCATGTTGATTATTTGTGCACAGAATTTTTTGCTGGTGTCTTCATAAAAGAGAGAATCTTCTCCTTGTGGGTCAATAGAGAGAACTAATAAATAAAAATAAATCTATCCCTTAGAATCTAAATATATTTGTCAGTAAATTATTAAATTCAATAACCTCATAATTTTGTGCTACACACGACTTCCTGAAAGATCTTTCTATACACCTCAATGGGCCAAACCTGTCTCAACAGCATATCTCAAATGTTGATAAAGGTTTTTTCCATATTGCTAAACTGGTTTTGATCCACATAGAGGAGTCTGCACTAATATAGTAATAATCCCAGGCTTTCTCTCTGGTTGATGAAGGCAGTGGAGTGCAGAGGATGGATCTGGTATTGGAAGATGTCTCTCTCCATCTCTTCTTGAATTAGAGGGTCCATTTGGGCAACCAAATTCCTAATCACTCTACCAGGCACTTCAGTAAGATATATGAAGTGATTTGAGACTTTCCTCATAAAGTCATCAACTTCATGTTCCAGAACAAGCAAAACTCCTTCATTTATCTGCATGTATTTCCCCAGCTCCTGCCAAGCCCAAAATGACTGACTTGCAGAGGGCAAGCCAGAGTACACAGTTGCACTTGAAGGTGCTCGGTGCTACTATGTGAATGCAAAAGCAAGGCTCAGGTGGCACCGAGGTAGCTCAGAGCTTTTGCTCACTTTTTTTTTGAGTTTCAGTATACACACACACACACACATTTGTTTGCATCACATGGTGTAAAACATGAGGGATTTATTCTCACAAGCAACACAAGCACAGCATTTTTGAGTGCTGCTTCACTTCCCGATAGCCCTTGGCAGAGCAGAGGGAGTCTGGGGCAGGGGATGCTCCTTTCTGACAAACACCCCCTCACCCAACAGCTGGCCCCAGCACGCGATGTTGCCATCCTTGATTTCTCTCTGTTTTCTGGGCTTGGGGCTTTCATCCTGCATCTAGCAGGATTTTTTATTATTTTTCTGGAGACAGTTAGTCACCCTGACTCATCCCTCATCTCCAAGGATGGGAAGAAAACACTTCACCAGTAAGATTTCCTTGGGGCTGTGGTTGCTGCCAGTCAGCTTCTGGCTCCTGACAAGGACCTTTGACAAGGAAGATTTCCAAATACATCCTATAAAACTTAAGACCGCTCACTCTCACACTGCTTATCTCAGTTGTCTGCCTGTGTTTTCTAGATCATTGTAGCTTCTTTATCTCTTTCCTAGGACTGAGGGTTTTTTGCTACTAACAGAGTGCATGAAATACCCTAAATGAGGCTGAGTGACACTGATGTCAGCCCAGAGTAACTTTGCCAAAGTCAAGTCAGAGAAGTCACCAAGTTCAGATCAGGTCTGTAGGTGCTTTGAAATACAGAAGCAAAATTTATTTTCACAAACACTTGATAACGTTTTTGTCCTTTCTCCTCCCCCCCCCCCCCCCCCCCTCCCCGCACT